>CAKNYM010048061.1:12951-77590 GCA_932195095.1 Andricus curvator | reverse complement strand
CAAACTCTAATCTAGTTATGAAACCTATTTCGAAAATTACCATCTCATCAATAAGAGATTGCTCTTTTTCTATATTTTCTTTTCTCTTTTTTCCCTTGCTTTTCAATATTATATTGGCACTCGTTTGGACTTCTAACAAAGCTTCGACCAAATTATAAATGTTATTAGCACTTCTAAACGTCTCTACTGCCCTGAGTTCGTCGCACGGGTGAGGGAAGAGAGCTCGTAACGCAACTTCTCCGACCTAAAGTGACCGCGGCTTGGAAATGAAGGGTTTTCTGACCGCGGACCGCAATTCGAGTGCAGCCCCCGGCGCTCGGCAGCCTCCCCACTCTCAGCTGACAGCTACTTTCGTGTACCTGCTATGACGACCCTTTCATTGTCATAAGATTAAGGCCTATTCCAATAACTAAAATTATAAAGATATAACATTTGCCTTGATGAAAGTAAAATAAATAAATATAATAGCAAAATAATATCAAATATAAAAATATAATGATAAAAGTAGTCTTGTAAATTATACGAGATGCGTAAAAACAGATAGCATTTTTAGATTCACCGTCAGGACATTACTGTACAATATTAGGGTGGCCCAAAAATCACATTTGACAAATTTCAACGGGCATGTTGACCAAATCGTTCTCGCATGCAAATAAATGTATACTTTTTTTATATATAAAAAAAAATTTTTTTAGCACTCGCTTTAAGTGAGACTTTGAAGTTTCTTGATTTAAAGTAGAGAGGTCTTAACACCAGCTACAGGTTCAACCCAGTGAGCAACTATAGACTTATTAACTTATTATTACTCTGTCATTCAACTCATTGTCAGTGACAGTAGCTTAGGAACGTAGCAAATACGGTGCACAATGAGCTGCCCAACCGAGGGTCAACTTTTTTTACAGCCGTAACGAGTTGTCCACCTGCAGTCCCTTTTGATCGTGTTTGACTCAAGGTGTTTGGCGGAAGGCTGCCTCAGTCAAAAGTTCGGCCTGCCTGGATGCCTTGAGTGGCACGGTGATGCCTTAGCGGCGCATCGAAACTTTTGCTAGAGTACAGTCGAGATCTGTACCCACACTCTTACAGACTATGTACACGCATACACACTACCGCCATGCAACAGTCGCAGAAGTGATCACGGCAACGTTGCACACGAAGCCTACCACGTGCCTCTGCATTCTTTTCCCAGGCAATCGCAAATCGCTAAACGTGTGGTACGGTGAACGACGGAGCGGGGAGCGAGCGTGAACGAAAAATTACGTCAAATTTGTTGTTTTGATTGGATTTTTTTGCGAAAACTGTACGGGTAAAATTATCCGATATTCGCTTATAATGTTCGTGATATTGTTCTTTACTTTTAAATAGTTTTTCATGAAATTGTGTGATACCATTTACTCCATACGGGAGTTTATTTACTTGTACTCTTCTTCTTTCTGTGTAAGGTATAGGCCGAACGTGCAAAATTACTGACTTTGATGTTAATTATTTCGGTTTCTAAACGGGCGATTCAATTTTAACTTTACACTTCGATAGATCTAAGTTTCCTTCTTATGCTGGTTGAATTTTAGACATTTATGTAATAATTATATTACGTGGCAAGGGGCGAAACTGAGCAAATGCAAACGAGCATGAAGTTGGCTGCACGAGGGGGCGTAGCCCCCGAGTACCGCCAATATGCGAGTTGGCGTTCACGACGTTTCAGCCTCATGCCGCGTATAGTATGCTATTTTTCACAAAAAGAACATCTGAAATGGCGGCTAAACCTAGATTTTCCAAGCCTCTTATTACAAACATTAGGGTACGAAACTACTTTACAAACCCTAGAGTTTCCAAGCCTCTTATTACAAAAACTAGGGTTTCCTCACTTCGGCCACTTCTTTTCTCAATGTAAATTAAATGTTAGTTCTTTTTTTTTCATTCTCATCATAATGAGAAGGTATTGATTTTATGTGGAAAATGACTTTCGTGGATTCCATCAAATGTCGACGTTTTGAGGCCTCCTAAGTCAGAAAAAACAGTTTTTACGTCGGTGTCCGTCTGTCTGTCGTCGTCGTTTTCGTCGTCTGTATACCGGATAACTTTTTAAAGCCTAAACGGATTGGATTGTGCTTTGGCACACAGTTTCAGGGGCTAAAAAGAAAGATCGAGTTCGTTCGCCAGCCATTTTGGATAAAAATTCAAAAAGTGAGCAAATTTTGAAAATTTTTGAGAACACTTTTTTTTAATATTAATAAATTCTATGGAAGGATATAAATAGTACTCAGAAAGGTACAAAAAGGGTCAAGAGTTACAGCATCTTCAAAATCCAGAAGAAGAGACGACAATTCACATTTTCAGCCAAACAACGCACGATACGAAAAAAAGTCCAGACAAGAAAAATGTTTCTTTTTGCACGCCCTACAAGATTATCATAACGAATTTTTGAATTTTCTCAAAGAATCGAAAATTCACATTTTTATTGGACAAAAAACAATGAAAGATCACAAACTTAATTTTACGGTCAAACTATGCAAAATAGGACAAATGATGATTAAACAAAAATTGTGCACTCAAAAAAGATCTACAAATTTTTTATGGGTCACTTCTTGATAGGATGTGTAGTTTTTGTTTTATTCGTGAAAAATAACATTAACATGAAAAAATCTGCCCGATAAGTGGGCACATTCTCATCAAAACTTTGCTTATTTAATCTCTTTTTCATCTCTTGTGTGGGTATTCACAATATTTAATTTTTTTGTATGTTCTCAATACTATTTCTAATGATTAAAACAATAAAATAACTATTATTAATGCTCAGGGTACTTGAAAATTTGTATTTTTACATTCTCATCCAGAGAAGGTATTAGATTTGTGTAAAGTTTGACCCCCCCGGTTTTTGTCAAGTGTCCACGTTTTGCGACCCCCTGAACCCAGAAGCACAAATCATGTCAATAATTATTTGAAAATTTATCATATATATATGTTCCAAAAACGACTTAGATACTTTTCTTCTCTCCTTTTCAGATTGTGGGAAAAATCTCTCTGATTGTATGATTTATTAGAAAGATACGGAAATATACGCTGAAGTGAAGGAATTTCCTTCTTCATTTTAAATCAAATACAAATTTAGTCATTTTTTAATTAGAAACTTCATGATAATTTCATCAAAATTCATAATTTTGTGATCAATTCTATGATTTTTTTAAACAAATTTAATAAACAGATGCATTATTGGGGCATCTGTCGACGGAAAAATTCTTTTTTTTCCGATTTCGGACTTTTTAGTTGAGATCTTAATAATAAATTCAGCAACATTCATGATAAGTTGATAAATTTTATGATTTTTCTGAACAAATTTAACAAACAAATGCATTATTCGGGCATCTGTGGACGAAAAAATTCGTTTTTTTCTATATCAGTCTTTTTAATTGGGAACATCATGATAATTTCAGAAAAATTCATAATTAGTTGATAAATTTTATATTTTCTTAAAAACAAATTTGGTAAACAAATGCATTATTCGGATATTTGCCGACAAAAAAGTTTTTTTTTCAATCTCAGTCCTTTCCGTTTGAGTTTCTCAGAATTTTTCCGTCGACAGATGTCCGCATAATGCATTTGTTTACTAAATTTGTTTGAAATCAATTGAAAATTTATCAACTACTTATGAATGTTGCTGAAATTATCATTAAGTTTCCAATTAAAAGGACTGTCATCGAAAGAAACGAATTTTTCCGTAGACACATGTCCCAATAATGCATTTGTTTATTGAATTTGTTTAAAGCAATCGCAAAATTTATCAACTAATTATGAATGTTGCTGAAATTGTGAAGTTCTCAACTGAAAGGACTGGCATTGAAAAAACGAATTTTTCTGCCGACAAATGCCCGAATCATGCATTTGTTTATTAAATTTGTTTAAAGAATCAAAAGATTATTCAAAAAATTATGAATTTTGTTAAAATGATCATAAAGTTCTTAATTAAAAAATTGACATCGAAAAAAAACGAATTTTTCTATCGAAAAATGCCTGATCAATGCATTTGTTTATTAAATTTGTTTATAATATTAACAATAATAATCTAAAGAAGAAATTCCTTTAGCATTATATGGTTTTTATCCAAATTTCATGCAATATAACTTGAAAAAACGTAAAATTATAGAAAATCGTATAAAAACATTCTTTCAACAAATAATTTGCTTATAAAGCATTTTTTTGTTTATTATATAATATTGGAACATCTTAAACTAATGTTACTTTGTAAAACTTAGGCGATTTCAACAATTTACCTGTTATTGACGAGCACCGGGAACGTCAAATAGAATAAATGGCAATTTTTGTCGTCCTATTTGTTTATTTATAAAAAAATTGAAAGCCTAATTTTAAAATCGGCTTCGACAATTCTCTACGAAATTTTATCAGCTTTTTTAAAAAAAACATTCGGTCACATAGAATAAAACATGGAAAATCATGGTTTATAATAATTCTTTTGTTTTCTTTCTGATTAAAATATTCAAACATGAGCTTCCTAAAAGTCTTGAAAATAAAGAACCTGTACACGCTTCCTTTCTTGTATCCCGCGTGTCCTCTGTCTCATCTCTATTTGTTGACATAAAGCATGATACCTTTTTTTAAGTTATATATGAATACATATTAGGAAAGCTGTAAAAAATTTCATAATATAAATTCAGTGACGGTTTTTACTTGAAAAAAATTAGAGATAATTTTTAGAATGAATCTACTATTGTTTTAAAGTGATAATCATAAGCTTTAACTAAAGAAAGTCTGGTTAAATCAAGGAGTAAATTTACCTCAAATTATTTGTTGAGTCAAAGTTACAAATCTTGTATTTTATATGTTTATTGAAATAATTAATATTGAACAATTAAAATCTGCGCTAAATATAGTATTTCCACTTTAATTTTTTTATTTTATTTATCTTCTTGACCCACTTTATGTAAGATAGAAAAAGTCATTATTTTTCGTACTTCAAATAAAAATTATCTGTATCTGACCGGCCTTTGCGACGGAGTTCCACCTATAACGCTGTGTAGTAACGTCTTATCGGCCGGACCGCAGCCTAGTGTGGAGAAAATCGATCGCACCGGTAAATTAAAACATTACCAGTTTGTTAACTACTATTTCAATTGAGCTAAAAATTTCCAGAAAACTTCTTTGAACCTTTTGGGCCAAATTTCTCACTAACAGTTTTTGCTTGCTCAAAATTCGCTCGACTCCCTAAACCAGCGCTCGCCAGAAGTCAGTCTTTGACTGACAAGACTGACAGTGTCAGTAACGAAGACTAGGTCAAACAGGCCCTCATAAATATTCGTCGACCTTGTCCTTCGACTCGTCCCTAATCCTTCACGGTAAATTACAGTTTGAAATAAAAAAATAAAATGTATTGTGAATTCAAGTAGAAAAAAATTAGACCCTTCAGTGTGAACAATGAACCGCAACGAGCCGTGACCGTAACGACCGTAACCCTTTTCAGGATTCCTGGAAAACGAAGAAAAAAATTAAAGAAAAACTTTCTGTCAGTCTCGCACTTGTCGTGTCAGTCTGCACCTGCTGAAAGTGGCGAGCCCTGCCCTAAACGATCAATGTTGTTTGTGCACGAATTGTGCAACGCCTCGGCAAAAAATTATTAACTTTTTTCAAATAAACATTTTCAGCTTTTGCTCACGTCATCAGTCGCAGAAGATGCCAATGCATATTTCTTATGAATTTTACTTAATAACATTAAAAAGTTCCGACTTCGTTGCGAGTTGAAATGAAAAAAGGCGAAATATTTAATCAAAGAAAAAACAGTTTCTTGTATATAATTCAAAAACAAAAAGATCTACAACTTTTCTTATCAAAAGAAAAATATGCGGCATTCAATTTACGATGTGGATTTGTAATGAAAAATTAAAGTTGAAATTTATTCTCAAGTGCTCAGGGGCCTCCCCAGTCCAGCAAAATAATTCTATATCTCCTTTTTTCATCCGGAGCCTCAATTACAAGTACTGATAATGTTAGCGCGAATGGAGGTTGGGGAGCGGGCTGATGACAAGCTTTACTTATCTCGAGTCCTAATTAATATTTTTGTCCAACACCCGCGATGGACAAAGTATTATGTGAACCTAGTGGGAGACGGCGATTCGCTCGTGTGATTGCAGAGCTCGCTGCCCTCGCGCGGCAAACTTCCCACTCGTCTAGAATCACCCACTTCTCCCACTGGATGCACAATATATTATCAAATTCTCTTTGGCTCATTCCGAAGGACGTCAAATACGCTCCATCGCACCACAAAAAAAAATGAATGGCGCTCAGTTTCAAGTACTGAGAACGAGAGCGCGTCAGGAGGCGGGGGCGGGCTGGTAAAATGCTTTACGTACATGGAGTCCTAATTAATATTTTTTAATCCTCTTGGGATCATTCCGAAGAAATGTAAGTGCGCGTCATCACACCACCAAAAAATCCAATTGCGCTCCATTGAAAGTACTGAAAACGAGAGCGCGAAAGGAGGCTTTACGCATCTCGAGTTTTAATTACTACAATGCTACGATACGAGCATTTTGTATGGATGAATCCAGAACCATCGGTTAAGGAAGGCTGGTTAACGAACTCGTTCTTCCTTTTAGGAGCCACAAAGGTGTGGCAAAGCCCGTGTGAACTTTTGGACGATTCTAATACTCTCTCAATCCTAAATGATGAGAATGTAAAAATCTGCATTTCTGAGACTCTTTTCAAGCGTCACATTGCATGTGGAGCATGTTCTTTCCTTCCGGTGAATGAAATGTGCAATGGCAAGAAGCATACTTTCTTCGAGGGTTTTCAACTTTTCGATAGTTTCGTTTCTATTTTAATTAACATTATAAATTGAACAGTCAAGATGCTCGACAAATCACAATTATGTTTGGAATATTTTAAGACAACATATGCACACTGCGACGCGACGTCTTTCACGTGTTTTCAAAAATGTCTTAAATGCCGCTGAAGGGATTTATGCCCCCTTCTTTCCAATCTATTTTTGACGGAAATGTGCCATAAATAACTAACGCTCACACATTATAACTTGGTTTAGGTATAAAATGATCTACTTCTACACTTGGTGCAGAGCTTAAAGCCACAGTATGATTGAATTTCTTGTTGTGGATGAGAGACTGAGGGGGTTAGTAAGAGATATGATGTTCATGAGAGGTTCTGAATGTGAAACGGGTTATAACCTCTTAGTTTCAAAAATAAACATAAGCCAAGGATAAAAAAGAAAGAGAACTAAAAAGACGAAGCAGACGAGAATCAAAATAGAGAATTTTCAGAAGCCAGAAGTGCTAATAGAATTTCGTAATGATGTGAACGAGGTGTTTAATAGAATAAACTGGTAGACGCAAATACGCAACAAAAATGAAGAGGGCGCATGGACAATATTTCTGGAGAGCATGATCAGGAGTGTATCTGACGTGTGTGGTACTGCGGTTGTAGGAAGAATGAGTAGTGATGCTTAGTTGAATGATGAAATCCGCATAGCTGTTAACGAGAAGAAGAAAGCGTATCTAAGAAAGTTGAATATTACAGGTCTTGGCAATGACCAGAGAATTAGAGTAGAAAATAACTATAGGGGCAAGGACAGAAGAGTAAAAATACTAGTTAAAGAAACCAAGAGTAAAATCAAAGCGGAAGAAGATAAGAAAATGCAAAATGATTTTGAAGGAAATAAGAAATTATTTTGGAAATGGTTCAAGACAAATAGGAAAGAAATTAATAGTACAGAGTTAGCTGTGATTAAAAGTACCGAGGGTGAAATGGTAGGGGATAAGGGTAAAATAAAAAAAGGTTTTAGGGACTTTTTCCAGAAATTATTCGGAGGTGCAGCCATGGAATATTAGAACTGCGGCATAGAAGACAATACGTTAGAAAATCTCGTTGAAAGAATGTGTGCTTCCGAGATTAGGGCTATAATTAAGAGCTTAAAGAATGGTAAGGCTGCTGGTGTGGATGGTGTTACCGCAAAAATTCTTAAAAGCGGTGACGAGTGTTTCTCTGAAAGGCTGAGCGATTTGATGAATATATGTGCAGAGATTCAGGAAGTACCAAATGACTGAAATAAGTCGATTATCGTTCCAATCTACAAGGGAAAGGGTGATAAAGGTAACTGCAATAATTATAGAGCTATCAGCTTACTGAGTACCGTAGACCAAATATATTCAAAAATACTTATTCATAAGGTAATTAGAATAACAGAAGAAAAGATTTGGGATGTTCAATGTGGATTTATGCCAGGAAGATCATGGTCGGATCAGATATTCAGCTTGAGACAGATTACAGAAAAAAGTTTAAGAATAAATAAACAAGTTTTCTGTGCATTTGTGACCTGGGACAAGCGTTTGATCAGGTGGATAAAATTAATCATTGGGAAGTTTTGAAAGAGTATCGATTCAATTGTTGGCTTCCCAAAGCAATAAAAATAATATTTGCAGGTAGTACAGCGAGTGTAAGTGTAAATGGACAACTGAGTAATTGGTTTGATATTAGGCAGAGTATTAGACAAGGATGCGTTATGTCCTCTTGTCTATTTATTATATTCACGGAAAAATGTCTAAGGAGGGCCCTCTTCGACAAAGAAGGTGTGGATCTCGGGACACTGAAGGTACGTTGATTGGCTTTTGCAGATGACAAGGTCGTTACGGCAGAATGAGTCGATGGCTTGCAGAGACTGTTGAGCAGACTAAA
The DNA here is from genome assembly GCA_932195095.1 of Andricus curvator. Classification (NCBI taxonomy): domain Eukaryota; kingdom Metazoa; phylum Arthropoda; class Insecta; order Hymenoptera; family Cynipidae; genus Andricus; species Andricus curvator. The sequence goes on along the minus strand of CAKNYM010048061.1, from coordinate 68,899 downwards.
TACTAGCATGAAGAACATAGGCCTTAAGATTAACGTAAATAAAACTACTACTGATGGAAAGATCGACGAAGATATAGCCGGGCGTATAAACGGGGACTGGAAAGTTATTGTCAGTGTAGGCACCTTTGAGGGAAGTGAATATTCAACAAATAAAGTTAAAAATGCAATATATAATTCTGTGTATGCACCCACTGTCTTATACGGCAGCGAGACCTAGATAGACGTGTGCGTGAATGCGGTCGGCATGCAATTCCTGCGGAATATATGCAGTAAAACGCTAATGGACAAAGTCAGTAATGAGAAAATTCTCAAAGAATGTGGTGAAGAGGGAACACTGTTCTATAGCAAAAAGATATAAGGATCCAAAAAATACAAGATCTTGCATGAAAAGATGTATGTACGTGAAGAAAGCTGAAGTTGTATGCAAGAACAGGAATGTATGGAAAAAATAGTTTATGAGAAATGTGTGATGAGGAGTGTCAGCGGAGTGATGGTCTCCTGAAACGAACGATATTGGATACTAGTGGGCCCATTGCGGAGAGCTTTGCTTATAGTCGATGTGATTAGAATAAAGAGTACGGATCTTAATATACGGGATTATCAGTCAAGTTGCGTATTTTTATGTAATCTATGACGTATGATGAATTTATAAAGCTGTTTATCTGCGGTGATTGCTAAGGAGATTGATCAGAGACCTGTGTCGTAGATGCATTTCAAAAAGAACGTGTTGCTCAAAGGAGCAATACGGGCATTCCAGATTGATCTAAAATGTATACTTCATCTCACACTTCCCTTTCCACTCTTCCCATGTGAATTCCTTGATTCTCGGTGGTATGAAGAGGCTAGAACCGAGTCAGTTAGGCTTTGGCTTGACAGGGTTTCCCATGCTAGACAGGCAGAGAACGAAGAGGAAAGGGACTAAGAGGAACACCAAAATCCATAAATGATCATGGAGAGCATAATAAAGGTTTTGAAACGCTTGTCTCTTCCCGAGGATCGTCGGGGCGCCCCTGGAGCCACAAGAGCATCTGCGAAAAACGGTAAGCAGTGGAAAACCAACTGTGCCTGTTGAGGATGGTTTGGCTAGAGTTAGTTATTTGCAGCCAACCATCTCAACATAAATACCGTGGGAGAGCATCAAGTGGGATACCACAATGAAAGAGGAATTGGTGCGTCTCTACTATGAAAGTGCGAAGTTTGAATCCAAAAGCGAAAAAGGATACAATTTTAGGACGAAATTTCTTGCAAAGTATCCTCATATAAAGAAAGTCGCACTGAGAGATCTTATCGCTAAGGTGAAGGACATCAGAACTAATCTACACAGCTCGGAAGACCGAGCAGTGGAGATTGAACAACAGGTTGATTTGGCGTGGAAAAACGACAACAATAATCATCAGTTAGAGGAAGCCCCGTCACATGATCAGGCAGCGGCAATTGCTGTTCTTCCTCAACATATTGATGATCTAGCACCACCACATACTCCAGAGGTAGATGGCCCAATTTAACCAGAGGCAGAAGCAGAGGTTCAGCAACCAAGAAGGCGATTGAAATGGACATACCATATGAACACAGATGTTAAGGTAAATACACCAGTTAGTGACACTATTAGTTTACAAGAGTACAAGACTTAGCTTTTCACTGTTGTATACGCTTCAATCACAAATTTTTTGTAAGTATAAGTGAAGTAGTTGTTTTTTAGGTAAATACTTGGAATAGCCAGTAATACATATGATCTGATGAGCACAAAATGTTGTCGACCGATTACAAGCTAAGGAATAATAATCTCATTCAAATGTTTTAAATAGTGGTAATTTTTATAACAACATTGATTTCGATACAAATATTTTATCATTTATTTTAAAAACATTTGATAATTTTAAAATTTGAACAAGTCTTAAGTTATATAAGAATATTCATTACATAATTTCAAAATCAACTGAATAATTAGAAATCGTTATCACTTTTTCTTTTTTTTTTTGCCTCTTTGACAGCAAGTGTTTTTCTCTCTCTCTTTCTCTGCTTCCAACTGCCTAACTTGTGCTGCAGCTTCGGCTTTCTTCTTTTCTTTTCTCGTTCTCTATTCTCGTTTTTGAACTTTTTTCCCTTCCTATTCTTGTTGTTTCGCCTCGGCTGCTTCCTCTCTTTTTCTGGGTTTTTCAGCAGCTTTCTGCTGTTGTTGCAATTAAGCATTTTCTTTAGCTTTTATATGAGATCGCCATGCCAACGTTGTTCCAGCAATTGGTGTTTTGCGAAGTGCTGGTTTTGACATTGAAACTTAATTGATCGGACAAAAAGCGTCCCTGAAAGCATCAGGAATTCCAATTTGTGTAACTTGAGAAGGACTGTTTGAAGATTCTTCTGAAAATATAATTATAGTGAAGACGGAGTCAGTTTATCATGGCCTTCAGTGTCTTTAGGAACAAGATGGAACGCCGATTCATCGCAGTTAAAAATCCGGGACCCATCGACGTTAGTCAACTGTCTTTTATCTAGGTGCATTTTGGTCTAAGCAAACCATTTCCTCAATGATTCTTCGCTAACGAAAGCTCGATTTGTTGTCAAATTTTGAGCAATTCGGCTGGTGATTTCCGGATGCCGAGTGCGAAATTCGGCATACCAGCTTTTCCCCGGGATTCCAACTTTGAATGGATTTTCTCTTTGAAATTTTTTGACTAAATTGGCAAAACTCATTAGCAAACGACTTTTTGTGGCAGGAAAACCACGTTTATTCAAATGTTTCATTCACTGAATTATGAGATTTTCTTCCTCGCGCGATAATATAGAACTTGGACCTGCTGTCTTTCCGATTGATAGTCGCCCTTGTTTCACAGCGATGAATGTTGATTTAGGAATCTTCAATAATTTGCTGAAAATGCTTGGAGATCGTACAGATCGGATATCATGTAGCGCAGCTTCCAAGGATTCATTCGAATATTTTTTGCGCACTTTTCCCATCACTCAATAGCTGTGAATAGAAATGAAAAAAGTAGGGTTAAATATCAAAATCAGTTTATTTGCATTGATGAGTTAACTATTAACAAATTGCACGCCTGAATATTAGCAAATCAATTCTCATTTTTGTCGAACAATCTATTTATTCGAATAATACTTTTTTCTAAAATCATGATTAGTTAACTGTTTACAACCTTTGCTCTAATTGAAAGAAATAATAATAATGATTTTCTTTCTAGTTTATTTTAGCTTTTAAATATTCATTAGCATACTACTACTTCAGAAATTGAACTTTTTTCGGAGTCACTAAACAATTTTTTTTTCTCAAAATAGCTCTATTCGAAGATAATTGACTCTTATATTATTTAATGGGCTATGGTAACTCCACTTGACAAAAGTATATGCATCCATGATGAGAATGAGTATGCTATTTCTATCAGAATATTAGTTTCATCGAAGTCGACAAGAACATGAAATTTGTGAAATGTGTCTTATTTAAAGGAATTAGACTACTTTATGAAATATGTGGTTATATTATATGAAAATATGTTGAAAATTGTTTTAAAATTGACACATTATTCATGCAACATGAAAAAATAAAAATATTTCCCTTAAATAAGACAAATTTAACAAATTTCATTTTCTTGTCTTGCCTAGTTTATAATATAATAGTCAAATATGCTTGGATAAAGCAATTCTGAAAAAAAAATTGGTTTCTCCGACTAAAATAAAAATTTGAAGTAGTAGTATTAATATTCTAATGAATATCTAAAAGCTAATATGAGCTAGAAAGCAAATGATAAATGTTATGTATTGTAATTAGAGCAAAGTTTGTTAACAGTTAACTAATTATGACTTAGGGAAAAACAGTATGATTTAAAGAATGAGATTGTTCGACAAAAATGGAAATTCATCTGCTCGAATTCTAGCAGGCGATTTGTCACTAGAAAATCATTAAAAATGCCTTTCCTAACGACAAGCGTATTACTTTAGGCCAAGAGTCCATACCGTATCAAATAGAAGACTGATTCTCCTTGAAATACATTTTCCTTGATCCTGTCACTAATCTGTCCCTTTACGAATTCGCAGACCGGTTAATATTATTGCTCATAATGAATCATTATACAAACCTTTCCCTCCAGACACCTTCTGACCGACAAACAAATTCTCTGACTGAAATTTTACACCTTATTTTGTGAGATATTTGTTTGTAAAAAACGAAAATGCACCCACTCGCTTGTGCTTGCTGAGCGCTCTCCTTACTTCAAAGAGTGTAATAGCGAGAGGCACGCGTTTAGATGGCAGCACTGGTTTTTGAATATTTTTTATACGCTGCTTTGAAAAGGACTAATTTATATGCAATATAATATTCAAGCATGCTACTTTTTACCAAGCCTTCATTTACATTTTGATTTCAATTAAATTTTTTAATAAATAAAGAAATTCATCCAGGGTGTCACTAACTGGTCGCATGTCACTAACTGGTATCTTTACCTTATGCGCCTCTCTCAATATCCGTAAACAGATTGCTTTCGGCTGTTGAAATAGCTGCCATCAAAATGTAAGTGGAATAGCAGCTTCCTATTGATGAAATCCCTTCAAAAGATGTGGTCAACGAAGACCTGATTGAAGCTGAAGGCATATGTACTAGGGATAATGAATATCAAGTACTGGATCCACTAGCACTACATCCGGACATTAATAACGTTGATGGAAACAGCGAAATCACAGAAAAACTACAGCACCTCGAAAGGAATGTTGGTCATGCTTTACTAGAGTTCGGACATAGAACCAACACAAAGGCATTATCTGCCAAGATGAACATCACAAAGGATCTGTGTGCACTAGGGTGGTCCAAAAATTTTTTTTTTCGAATTTTCATGGGGACACCCCCCAAATTTGTTCGAATCCACCCAAAAATAAATCAGTTTTTTTTTGTTTTGAAAAAAATGATATTTAGGGGTGGCGCAAGCCCCATGAAGTTTAACATGTATTTCCCATAAGAAAAAAAGACGTTTTTGTAAATCTTATTCAGAATCCTCAATATTATCTCAATCGAGTTGAAACTCAACATTTCTCTTCACAATTAGCCATAGAATACGAATAAAATATCACTTTTCAAATTTCACCCCATTAGTCTGTTTTATAGGGTCCCAAAGAAACCCCATAAGTGAAAAATGGGTTTTGCGAGTTTTTGGCGCGAATTATGATTTTTTTGCGGTCTTTTTAATGCGAATTGTTTCTAATAAAAAAAAAAAAAAAAAAAAAAAAAAAAGACTTATTGGCTCCTGTTTTAGAGGTAGGCCAGGATTCGGCTTTGGGCACATATTAACTCCTATCAAATACAACGCTGCTGAAGGCTGGTAACCTTCTCAGCATAAATCACCAACCAATTGAGACTCTCGGTTTCCTTTCTCTGTCCTCACCCCCCCCCCCCCCGCAGTAACAGAAGTATTGGTGGGACTGACGTTACAGATAGACTATCCACCGTACGACGAATAATCACTTAACTTGGACATGATTTCGGCTCGCAAAACAAATTTCGCGCATAAATGTGTTAGTTGGGTGTACAATCTAAACATGAATAATACAAACAATAAAGTAGCCTCGGAATGGACTGAAACTTGGATCGACAAAATGCATACACACGGTAAACGTAAAGGTCGAATTTCAGGCGATGAATGGAGACTGGGTGTCTGGAATGCTAGAGGAGTGAATGACCTTAAAATAAGAGAACTACGAGAAACTATGCATGCAAGGAAACTAGATATTTTATGTGTACCTGAGACGAAGAAAAAGGGTTGCGAAAGTAGAAACATAGAAAATGGGGTGTTGAAAGGCGGTTTTGAAATATGGTCAGGAGTAGGTAGTGAATCAAATCGTAGTCAAGGGATCGGTTTAATTATGAATAAAAAAGCAAGACAGCATCTCAAAGATCATGATTTTGTATCTCCCAGATTGTTGTGGGCTAGAATGAAGGTAGGAATCAGAAGGTTATTTATCATAGCGTGTTACGCCCCAGTTGACAGTGAGCCGCGAGAAGTCAAAGACGCTTTCTGGGACACTTTAAATGATACAATAAGTACTTGCGATCCAGGTGAAAGAATAATTCTGCTAGGAGATATGAACGGATGGGTCGGCGTTCAACGTCAGGATACAGATACAGAAAGGGTACTAGGTAAATTTGGGGATCCAAGAAAAAATTATAACGGGGAAAAATTAGTTAGCTTATGCCTAGAAAAGGGCCTATTTATTACCAATACTTGGTTTCGACATAAAATGATCCACACGTACACTTGGTGTAAAGGAAATAACCGCAGTGTAATTGACTTCGTTATTGCGGATGAAAGACTAAGAGAACTAGTCAAAGATACAAGAGTCATGAGGGGTTCCGAATGCAATACTGATCATTATCTTTTAATCTCTAAAATAAACTTAGGCCGGGGATGGAAAAGAAAGAGAACAGAAAAAACGAAACAAACTCGAATAAAGATTGAAAATTTACAGAAACCGGAAGTACGAATAGAGTTTCAAAATAAGTTAAGCGAACGCATAGATAGGGCAATTTGGGGAGCGCTTACGAGCAATAAAGATATAGAGGGCGCGTGGGCTTTATTACGGGATATCATTGTTAAAACTGCAATTGAAGTGTGTGGTACGGCAGTGGTAGGAAGAAAGTCTGGTGATGCATGGTGGAATGATGAAATTCAAGCAGCCCAGCGAGAAAAGAAAAAAGCGCACAAGAGAACATTAAACATGACAGGTCTTAGCGATGAGGAGAGAAATAGACTCAAAAATGATTACAAAGACAAAAAGAGGAAAATGAAACGACTAGTCAAGGAGAGTAAAGAAAAAATCAGAACAGAAGAAGAGAACAAAATACAAAACGGCTTTGGAGGAATAATGAAACTACTATATAAACAGTTGAAGGAAAGTAAAAGTACAGAGTTTGCTAGCATGAGAAACAGCAAAGGTGAAATGCTATATGATATAGACGGGATAGTAGACGCTTTAAAAGACTCTTTTAAAGAACTATTAGGAGGTGAAGATATAGGACAACAAAACTGCGACATAGAACATAATGCATTAGAAAACCCAATTGAAAAAGTCTGTGTCACTGAGGTCCGAGACATAATTAAGAACTTGAAAAACGGTAAGGCTGCTGGCATAGACAGTATTAGTGCTGAAATGCTCAAATACGGTGGCGAGTACATACCTCACAGGTTGTGCGAATTAATAAATTTATGTATCGAGACGGGGAAAGTCCCAGACGATTGGAAAAAAGCGATTATCGTACCAATATACAAAAGAAAGGGAGATAAAAACAACTGCAGTAATTACAGAGGTATCAGCCTACTAAGTACCGTAAGTAAAATATACTCAAAAATACTTATTCGTAGGGTAATGGAAATCACAGAAGAAAAAATATGGGAAGTCCAAAGTGGATTTATGCCAGGAAGATCATGTACAGATCAGATATTTAGCCTAAGACAGATCACAGAAAAAAGCTTGAGAGTAGGAAAGAAAGTTTTCTGTGCATTTATTGACCTAGAAAAAGCATTTGACACGGTAAATAGAAGTAAACTTTGGGAAGTTCTTAAAGAATACGGAGTAAATGGAGGGCTCCTGCAAGCAATAAAAACAATATATACAGGCAGTAAAGCGAGCGTAAGGGTAAACGGGAAACTGAGTGACTGTTTCGATATTACGCAAGGCGTGAAACAAGGATGCGTTATGTCCTCGTGGCTATTTATCATATTCATGGATAAGTGTCTAAGAACTGCACTCTTCGACGAAGAAGGTGTAGATCTCCAAACAGTTAAGGTACGTGGGTTAGCTTTCGCAGATGACAAGATTGTTATGGCAGAATCAGTCGAGGACTTGCAAAGAATGTTGAATAAACTTCATACAAGCATGAAGGACATGGGACTCAAAATTAACGTAAATAAAACAAAAATCATGGTGTTTGAGGGAAAGAGTGAGAAAACAATGTGCAACATTGTCCTAAATGATGAGAGATTAGAACAAGTTGACAAGTACGTATATCTAGGTAGTCTATTCACTAGCGACGGAAAAATAGATGGGGAGTTAGATAGGCGCATAAATAAGGGTAAACAGGTTATCGGTAGAGCAGGGTCCATCCTAACAAATAAAAACATATCAAAAAAAGCTAAAATGGCCATACACAATTCTATATTCGTACCGACTGTACTATACGGTAGCGAGACATGGACATGTCAAGAAAAGGACAGGAGTAAAATTAACGCGATCGGCATGAAACCTCTGCGCATAATATGCGGGAAAACACTAATGGACAAAGTCCGAAACGAGACAATCCTCAAAGAATGTGGTGCAAAAGAGACAATAGTTGACACATGGGAAAGAAATCAGTTAAGATGGTTCGGACATCTTGAAAGAATGAAAGATGAACGACTGACCAAACAAGTGTATAAAGGTAAAGTAAATGGCAGAATGCCCAGAGGTAGACCGCCGAAAGAATGGTTAGAATCTGTAAATGAGACATTAATCCGTAGAGACATAAGAAGCCATAGGAACACAAGAGCTTGCATGAAAAAATGCATGGACGTGAAGGAAGCTAGAGTAGTATGCCAGGACAGAAAAGTGTGGCGACAAATAGTTTGTAAACAGAGTGACAGTAGAATGAATGACGCCTGAAACAAAGATCTTGGATACTAATGGGCCCAAGTGGAGAACCATACATAACAATTTTGTGAGGCTCTTCACTTGGGGTGATCGCTAGAGAGATTGATCAGCAACCTGGGTCGGAGCAGTGTTGCGGAGTAAACGTGTCATTTAAATAAATAACACGAGAATTCCAGATCAATCTAAAATATATATACCTAACACTTATATACCTATCCACCTCATACCTATATTCCTACCTACCTTATACCTATATACCCATATGCACACTACTATTCTCCAACCGAGCAAGTCACGCCTACCCCGAAAGGGAAATGGCTTAATGGTATAATAATAATAATAATAATAATAATACTGAAAATTAGATATTTTAATGAATTGTTTAAACAATTTATTCTTGTTTTTAGCAATTTTCTCATAGAACGTAGTTAGAAAGACGCGTTTTTTTTACAAATTTTCCATTTTTTGTCCAATTTTCAATTAGAGGGAAGTGATAGTTCATCAATGTTAACAATAGTGATTGTTTAAACAATTTATTATAATTATTAATAATATTATATTTGAATAATGCCAGAAAGTTGCGGATTTTTTTTTAAATTTCTGGCTTTTTGTCCAATTTTCATCTGTAGTGAAGTAATGATAAATTCAAGTTAACCAAATAATTGTTTAAATAATTTATTTTAGTTACTAATAATATTATATTTGAATAATGCTGAAAAGATGCGGTTTTTTGTTGAAATTTCTGGTTTTTTGTCCACTTTTCATTCTGAGTGAAGTAATAATGAATTCAAGTTAACAAAATAATTGTTTAAACAATTTATTATACTTATTAATAATATTATAATTGAATAATGCTAGAAAGATGCGGTTTTTTTTTAATTTCTGGCTTTTTGTTTAATTTTCATTTGGAGTGAAGTAATAATGAATTCAAGTTAACAAAATAATTGTTTAAAAAATTTATTCTCATTGTTGATAATATTCTCTTTGCTTAATCGGTAGAATGTTGCGATTTTTTCTGAAATTTTCATCGGTTTGTTTATTTTTTATATGGCGTGACTTGATAATTAATTAGATTTAGCAAAAATAATTGTTTAAACAACTTATTATTGTTTATGACTATCTTCATCCATATCGATTGCGCCTGATAGTTGCTGTTTTTGGCAATTTTTACCTTTCTGTCCTTTTTTCACTTAGTGAGGTAATAATTAATTAAAGTTAACAGAAAAGTTGTTTAAACAATTCAATATTGTTTATAACTATCTTTTCTCAGATAAGTGCTAGAACGTGGCGGTTTTTTCTAAAATCTTTCACTTTGCATCGCCTTTTTATTTATGAACAAGTAATAAGTCAACCACAACAAAAATGATTTTTCGAAAGGTTTTGTTGTTTTAAGTGAATTATTTTTTTAAAGAAAAAAAGCTATTTTATACAAGAGACAAAAAGAAAGAATAGAATAATTAGGAATAGGTGGAAGGATTAGGTGTTTAAATGACTTCTAAAAGTTTTTTTTTTTTATTACAACAAGAAGTTTATTGTAAAGCGTAAAAGAAAAACTTGGAATTGCAAATATTGTAATATCAGAACCCCCCCCCCCCACTCCTACCCTGGAGAAAACACGTCTCGTCGATGAAAATATATATACAAATTAAAAAGACTCCAAACAAATAATTAATTGATTATGACATCTCACTGGATACGGTAGACTTACTGCAGTCAGGAAATTGCTTTCTGTACTCTGTTACCACTTGTATTAAAAATGATTTCTGACTTTCGTCTCTAGTAAGAAGAGAATTGAAGTCCGATCTCAACTTTATACCTGGTTCTGCTACATCGTTAACCACATTTAATTTTCTGACTGCGGTCGCACCTTGCTGGTATTCTACATCAGTTTTCCAAAGATTCACGTCTTTGCTGAGAAAGGATATGTTAATTTGGAGGCCCGTGAAAAAATCTTTGGATTTTTTTGAGATAAAAGCGTCGATATTCTTTGTGAGAATGTCCTGAATTGATGATGCTGGCAGACATTTCAAGGATATTATTTTAATTCTGCTTGAATTAAAATAATAGGAGTGAATTTGTGGAAATCTATTTTTATTTTTTACTTTTTATTTTTTATTAGTTTATGCATGATTGTAAAGACTTTGCACTCCATGTTTTGTGGAAACCTCGTTGTGCATGTTTGCATTTAGAGAAGGAAATGAAATAAATGATAATGTAGTGCGTGCAACATTTATTGTAACGACTTTGCACTTTATCTCACGATAAAGACCGAGTTGTGCATGGTTGCACCAGCTACTGAAATTTGAATTGACAATTTTAGTTTTGGTTTTTCAAAATGAATGAAACCAGAAAATAATCCGTAACGACTTTGCACTTTATCTTATGGTAAAGACCACGTTGTGCGAAGGAAATGTTGGTTTATGAATTAGTATTGGAGGAGAATCCTACTTGCTTGGTTTTATATAAGAGTGATTTTCTAAATCAATTCAACAATTTCAAAATACGCAATCATCTCTCACTTGAGTGAATCCGCAATCTGTTTTTTTTTTATTTTAAATTATGATTTAAAACTGAGTGGGAAATTTTTAGTTACGAGAATTAATCTTACTCAATGGTAGTTTTTTTTCTTTCAAATTTGGTTATAAAATGTTTAGGGCTAATTTTAACGTCCTACCAGTATTGGAGTCAACTTTTATAGTTGGTTGCAATTTACTGGGCAGGAAAAAGTAAATGCATTTTGAATGAATCTCTCAATGAAAATAAATATCATTGAGATAAGTTCAAAATTGAAACAGAACTATTACTAAAAATTCTATAATTTTTAGTAAATTAAAGATCATTAACGATAATCGGCCAACTACAATTATGATTAAATTGAGAAAGTTAATAAATGCAGAATCGATCCCCGGTTAAATAAACGATAATGTAACAACTGATACCTGCCTGGTGGGACACTCAAAGAAATAAAAGTAGAGTGATTGCGTAAGGTCATCGTCCGTCCGGCGCATTCGGTTTCGGGAGAATAATAGAGAGTAATAAATCGCTTGAGTCTAGACGAGGCACAGGTGAACCATTGTATCCACGTCAATCATTCAAATTAAGAATGAGATAATAAAAGTAAACAGAGTTGAGAATCCGGAAATGCTTGAATTATTATCACAGAAATAAAATCGATAATAACTGGTTCATTTCATAATTTAAATACACCGGGTGTAAAATTTGTACAAAATAAAAATAAAATACGAAATAAATTCCTTTGGAAATTTATTTTCTGAATACTAATTACAGTTTAAAATCGTCAAAATGGGGGACGATAAAAACGATAGTAAAGTGAAACAAAAAAACGTATTAGGAAAATTAAATTTAGTCAATCTATGATTGAAGAAATGAATAAAGAAAATGTTTTTGAACAATTTTCGGATACTTCTGATACAGAATCAGAACACGAAAATAACGATTCCGAATTTAATAATGCACGGGATCAAACCAGTCCTGCACCTGAGAATGCCGAGACTAATACGAGTCAATTAGGAAACATTACCGAGAATAGAAATTTGCAAAATGATTCTGAAATACAAGACAATTTAGGCGCGAAAAATAATTCGATTGCTTAAAAATAATTCTGATCTTAGTGAATATGATTCTGAAATTGCGGAAATGGATCAATTAATGGTCACTCTTGAAAACTTACAGAAAGACATGTGTAAATCAATATTGTCACAAAATACGTTAATACGTATGGTAAAAACAGAAAAAGTTAAGCATCGCGAATTTGAGGCGGACACAGAAAAAAGAATCGGATCTTTTGTAACCTCCTTAGTAAAAAGAATGGATGATCGAGTAGAAATGCAAAAAGAAAATTCTGATCACCAAGATAGGATTTTAGAAGAGCACATAGTTAATGTCGAAAAAAATGTGTGTTCACTTAAAAAGAAAACGGAAGAAGTTCTCACCGAACAGGCAGAACTTATTGTTACAAATATTAACAATCGGAAGCGTTTTCAAAATATTGAAGATTATCAGGATTTACTAGAAAAGAGAGTGGATAGGAATATGGGTGGTACAAATATTAAAATCCCATGGCTTAAAAATTATCCGGTACCAAAATTTTCAGGATCAGGCAAAGAAAGGCCTATGACGTTTCTGAATGATTTTTATGAATATATTAGAGCGATAGATGTTAGAAGAGACGATTTTAATTTTGTAGTACATTCATGTTTGGAAGGTATCGCTAAGGAATGGTGGAATCTTGTAGCTTCTCCAGGTGAAAATGAATTTACATTCAGAGAAAAATTCATTTCAAAATTTTGGAATGATAACATTCGATTTCAAATTAGTACTGACCTTCAATATGGTTATTATCAAGGAAAACTTTCAAAGTCGGCATATGCCATTAAAATGATAAATAATGCTAAAGATTTAATACCACCTCCATCTGAGAGTGAAATCGTCTCTAGATTGTCGAGAGATTTTTCAGAAGAAATTCGTACTGCATATTTAATTCGGGATATTAAAACCTTTGATAAGCTTATTGAACTACTAGGAACTTTCGATCAAGCGGGCTCAATAAATTGTATAGGAGGTTATGATCCTCGTAAAAATAGCGTTTATCAACAAAATGATTTTAGTAGATTTAATCGCGATAATCGAAATATGAGAAACAGTATGGGAGGCGGAAATAATTTCCGAAATTCGTATCAAAATCAAGAAGGATTGCTAGATCGTGAGAATGAAGATTTCAGTAATTCTCGCTTTCAATCAAATTATCCACCTCGATATCGAAATAATGATCAATACGTGAGACATGATAAAAATCGATTTGGAAATAATTATTATTCAGGACGGGCATATAATAATCATCCACGTCAAAATGATCAAAATCAAGGATATTTTAATCCAAGCAACAGCGGTAATCAGAGGAGCAATTCTTTTAATAATCCAAATCAATCAAATTTTGATTACGAAAATTCGCAAAATCGTGGTTCATATCCAGATTATGATGATCGAGACAAAACTCCGTATAATCATCAAAATCAAGGGCATTATCAAAAGCCAAACGGTTTTCAAAATAATTATAACTCCCGCGATCAAAACAATAGAAACACTTCTCAGCAAAATTATGCAAATGGACGAGTAGAGGATGATGTTTACAAAAGAAATCCTAATTATGCAAATCAAGTAAGCTCGCCTAGAGATACGAATAACCAGTTACAAAATAAAACAGAGACTTATAATAATCCACAAAATACTCTGCCACATAGTAATATAATCAAACAAACTAGAGTTATAGAAGTCGTGGAAAATAAAGATAATCGAGATGAATTTTATTTTAATCAGGGAAACGCATATGCCTCGGGTCAGTAGAGAGTAAAACGATAGAGGCAAATCCGGGGCCAAAATATTTCAAAAAGCCTATACCTTTAGATATGAGGGGTGAACTTTTAGAAAATGATCCTAATACTGTAGATAAAGAATTAGATAAATGTCCGATAATGATTTTAAATCTCGAGGACATAGTAGAAACAAATGCATTAATAGACACGGGTAGCGAAGTGACCTGTATTTCTGAGACCTTTTATGAAAATAATCATAATATTTTCAAACAATGCGAACTTTTACCAATTGTAGGAACCACAATTGTTGGTGCAACTAGGGCAAGAACTATAAAATTGAAGCATCGAATTTATGCAAAATTCAAAATGGGCGACTATGAAGGCTCTTATGTGTTTCTGATTGTTCCTAGGCTAAATAAAGAATGTATCACTGGAGTGGACTTATTAAAAAGATTAAAAAGTAAAATCGATTTCGAAGATAATATTATTGAATTAAAAGATAAGAATAAATCGATGAAAATAAAACTGTTAGAAGAAGATGTAAAAAGAATTCGCATAATAATGGATGCGGAAAATGTCCAAAAAGAAAGATACATAGAATGTTTAGGAAAATATTTAGAACCCGAAGAAAATTTTCCAAATGTTATAAAGGAAATCAATACAATTGAAACTTATGATAATGCCCATGATGAATATACATTAAATGATGAAAAAATTAGAGAAAAGATAGCGCATTGTAGTTTATTAAATGCATTAGAAAAAGAGCGATTCTACAAACTTATATCCCGTTATAAAAATGTATTTTCTCGGAAACCAGGTAGGATCTCGATATATGAACATCAACTTAAAATACATGATAAAAGGCCTTTTATATCACAAACTCACCCGATACCTATGTTCATACGCGACATAGTAGCTAATGAAATTAAAAAAACACGGTACATTTCTTTCTCGCTTTTTCACTTTTGGATCAACTCTAGTAAGAAGTTCGCTCACCAACAAAACAATATGGGGATACGGAGGCTGGCTAAAATTCCCTTCACGACCCCCAGATTTTTGAAATAAATTTAAGAAGGTTTGGAATAAGGTACGATATAATTATTACAAAGGATTGAAAAGGAGCAATACATTAGAAATAAAAAAATATAATAAAAATATATCAATATAATAAGTTAGCAGTTAGTTTATAAACGAATGAATTCAATTTCATTTAATGCATTCGTTTAGGGGGGGCGTTGATGGTTATCCATTTCTGATAATTAAAGAACTATAAATCGATTTAAAAAAAAAAAAAAGATTTTTCAGTTTAGGGGGGCATTGATCGATATGTACATATAAGTCTCTAAGATCGATATGCTGCTTTCCCATTAAAATTTAAAAAATTTTCTCAACAAATGAAAAAAATAAAACAAATAAAAAAAATTAATTACTAAGCTATTTACGTTGTTAGTAATATAAGATCACTCACAAGTTCGTGAAATAAAATTATTCTTTTTCTTTTAAACGCATAGATCTTTTAAAAGATAAAAACTCTATCCGTTTAGGGGGGCGTTGAGACGGTCCGTTCTATGTTCATAATTATCATGAAATTATAAAGTTCCGGGCGAATATTTGTATTGATACGCCTCTGACTCATAAGTGAACAAGCAGGTGTAACGAGGGGAGGATTCAAGAAATCATCAGATCATACGATCGATTGCGCGCGCCATCAGCTGATAAGTAGGGGTAACGTGGGACCAATGCACTTTATAAATTTCGATCCTGGTATCGGTACCAAAAGACTTCCTACTAGGCCCTCTGCGAGGAAGGAACTTCTTCTGGTTAAAATAAATTATCTGTCATTGGAGAGAGAACTTTTGAATTAGAAAAATCATCACTGAAAGGACGCTATCAATCGGGATTCTCCCTCAACATATTCCAAACGACATTTCAAGGATATTATTTTAATTCTGCTTGAATTAAAATAATAGGAGTGAGTTTGTGGAAATCTATTTTTATTTTTTATTAGTTTATGCATGATTGTAACGACTTTGCACTCCATGTTTTGTGGAAACCTCGTTGTGCATGTTTGCATTTAGAGAAGGAAATGAAATAAATGATAATGTAGTGCGTGCAACATTTATTGTAACGACTTTGCACTTTATCTCACGATAAAGACCGAGTTGTGCATGGTTGCACCAGCTACTGAAATTTGAATTGACAATTTTAGTTTTGGTTTTTCAAAATGAATGAAACCAGAAAATAATCCGTAACGACTTTGCACTTTATCTTATGGTAAAGACCACGTTGTGCGAAGGAAATTTTGGTTTATGAATTATTATTGGAGGAGAATCCTACTTGCTTGGTTTTATATAAGAGTGATTTTCTAAATCAATTCAACAATTTCAAAATACGCATTAATAATAGAGTGAATCCGCAATCTGTTTTTTTTATAATTTAAATTATGATTGAAAACTGAGTGGGAAATTTTTAGTTACGAGAATTAATCTTACTCAATGGTAGTTTTTTTTCTTTCAAATTTGGTTACAAAATGTTTAGGGCTAATTTTAACGTCCTACCAGTATTGGAGTCAACTTTTATAGTTGGTTGCAATTTACTGGACAGGAAAAAGTAAATGCATTTTGAATGAATCTCTCAATGAAAATAAATATCATTGAGATAAGTTCAAAATTGCAACAGAACTATTACTAAAAATTCTATAGTTTTTAGTAAATTAAAGATCATTAACGATAATCGGCCAACTACAATTATGATTAAATTGAGAAAGTTAATAAATGCAGAATGGATCCCCGGTTAAATAAACGATAATGTAACTAGTTGTTTAAACAATTTAATATTGTTTATAACTATCTTTTCTCAGATAAGTGCTAGAAAGTGGCGGTTTTTTCTAAAATCTTTCACTTTGCTCCGCCTGCTTAATTACTAACAATTGATAAATAAACATTAGAGAAAACTATATGTTAAATAATCTCTTTCCTTTTTGTGAATATATATTCTGATAATTTAGTATTCTGAAATAAAACAGATATTTAAAATACGCTTCAAATTTTCCACACGGATCATATGAATACAACTTTCCCTTGAATAAGTTACTGAGAGACTTTAGTGAGGTGTCAGAAATGCAGGAAGTATACCATTAAGCCAATTCCCTTTCGGGGTGGGCGTGACACTACCCGATTCGGGTAGTGTTTCTAGGTGGATAGTTTTCTTGTAGTAAATAACTACTACAAGTGTGGGCTCACCACACCCACGATGTGCCAACAGCACGCAGTATTCATGAATGGTCATCCATCCAAGTACTAACCGCGCCCAACGCTGCTTAACTTCAGTGATCTGACGAGAACTGGTTTTTTTGCTTTTAAAATTTGTTTGCTTTTAAAATTTGTTTATTTAGTTGCCCATATTTACACATTTTTACATAATTTTCATAATAAACAATGAATAATATTTCAGAAACGTATACTACTAAAGACTCACTGGCATACACACAGCACTCGAAGTCACGTACAATTACTCATGCTTTCATATTAGCATATCAATTTTTATATCAAACTTATTTCTAATTATTTATTCAGATATTGATTCACATAGTAGTCAATTTATCATGTACATTTTTGTATATTTTTGGTCAGAAAAGTGGCGTATAAAACTGACCATTCTTGAGTAGTGTTTCATAAAATTTATATAATATAAAATTTAAAAGATAAAAATATAAAAGAAATTAACAAAGCTACACTAAATAAAAAAAACTCAGAAAAACTTAATACTAGGGAGAAAAGAAGATCGCTTAATGCTGGTTTCTCCTAACACTATGAGTATTGGTCATGAAAAATATTATCTAGTTAAATAGAGATGATCAAATTACATGTATTTAGTATTTTATATGTTTAGCTTAATTTACAGTGTATAAGTCTATACATATATGAATTATAGGATCATCAAAGACTAGCTATTCATCTAGCCCAAAATATTTTTATTTATTTAGCCTATGCTTGTCTTTTTTTTCTTTGTTTGTTCTGCATGTTGTAAATCTCCATGCTTCGTGGGGAATTTTTGTGTATAGGTTTTTTTCGTATAGAATGGCTTTTTGTCTTCGTCCTCTGTGATAGTGGTAAATGATTGGCGCGTCATGTTTGTCTTGTATGTATCCGTTTTTGT
This sequence comes from Andricus curvator, assembly GCA_932195095.1. Taxonomy (NCBI): domain Eukaryota; kingdom Metazoa; phylum Arthropoda; class Insecta; order Hymenoptera; family Cynipidae; genus Andricus; species Andricus curvator. Next base: position 50,792 of record CAKNYM010048061.1, on the reverse strand, counting down.
CCAGATACATAAATGCTTCTGGTGGAATGTGGTTGGTTTTTATTATTTTTTCGTAATATTCATCGTTTGGGTAATAAATTCCGAAAATAAGACTGTTATTTGTTACTTTGCGAGTACTGGCGAAGTAGTTTCTCGTTATTTTTAATATTTTTGAATCTATTTTGTTAATATTGGCTAAATTGTAAATTTTTTCATTTGATATATACTTTTGGTATTCGGACTCTACTGACTACTGACGTTATACCAGATTGGGCAAGCATATGTTAGAATTGGTCTTACTAATAGCGTGTAGCATCTTACCTTGATTTTGGGATTTAAATGTTTATTATAAACTAACCGTTTGAGTTTTGAAAAAGGTTTTTGTGCTTTTTCGAGTTGAATGTCCGCATTTTGATTGAAATTCAAATATTGATCTAAATTAGTGCCTAAGTATTTCACTAATGTCTTGTTAGGAACAGGCTCTCCCCCATTCTTATTTTCTTTTATTTGGAAAGTTTTCCAATTTCTCTTCACGTCCCTATTTGCTGAACAAAGCGGTGGTCGGAAAAAGATTGTTTCGCATTTTTGAACATTTAATTTTAGTTTCCAAGTGTAAAGATAATATTGAATATTTTCAAATAAACCGTTAAGTACTTTGAAAACTTGATCAATAGTTATATTGCCATCTGTGATTACAAAACTTTTCCCTGTTATCATTGCTTTAATAATTTTGATGAGGTGCTTGGGGAATTTTAGTTTTAATAGTTTATAAATAAGGCCATCAATCCATACTGTGTCAAAAGCTTTTTCTAGGTCTATCAAACAAGCTCCTACATATTATTTATTGTTAATTGCCCTGCAGACGTCTGAAGTTAATTTATTTATTGCATGGATTGTTGAATGTTTATAACGAAATCCAAACTGAAATTCCGGTATAACTTCTTTCTCGTCGCATACATGCAACAGAGAGTCTTTTACTATAACTTCAAAAACTTTACTTATATTCGGCAATAGACTTATAGGTCGGAAGACTGCTGGGTTGGTGCTATTAATTCCTTTTTTAGGTATAGGTGTTATTTTTGATTTTTTCCAATCTTCCGGAAAGAAACTATTGTTTAACATATTATTAAATAAGATACAATAGTGGTGCACTATTGTAGGTGTAATAAGTTTTAGTGCAGTATTTGGAATGCCATCAATGCCTGAAGATTTTTTATTATTTAATTTTCTAAATATTTGGTTTAATGGTATGTTTGAAGTGAAGAAGTTCGGGATTGTTTCTTGTAATGTAAATGAATCGGACCTCAAATCATCACTGAAGGTGACTTTTGCAGCGTTGTATTCTTTATCGTTTTCTATTTCTGTTTCAAGATTCCTTATTTTCTCTAATTTCGTTCAATCTCTCTCTTCCAAAGTGAAGAAATCTAGTGTGTGTGTTTTGAAAATGTGTTCCTATTACTTTTAGTTTGTCCTCCTGATTGGATATTATTAATTTCTCCGTTTCATCTTTTAGTAGGCTATCTACATTGATATTTGCTTCTTGTAAAAGTGGGATATTTTGATTCTGGATTTTTAGTTGTGGGATGTATATTTTATCTTTTGCTCTGAAAATTTGATTAACTTGTGGAAACATATTCTTTGGGTCATTTTCGGGAATTTTACTTACTTTTTCGGACCAATATCTATTAATTGACTTAATATACTCTTGTTTAAGGAGTGCTTTTATCGTTAGGAGTTTATTTTGCAGCAAATTTAATTTTCTGTTATCATGTGTCTTGAATTGTCTGAAAATTTTGTTAATTTTGGTAACTAAAAGGCTTTTTTGTCTGTGAATTTTCATAATTAAAGGCGTTTGGTAGCATTCCATAGAATTTTTAGTTTTGATTTTAGGCACTGTATTGTTTATAGCAATCGTTATTGCCGTATTTATGTCTCGCAGATACATCTCAATTTCTTCATTGGATAAGTTTCTATTATTTGGAATATCCGAGATATATTCCTTTTTTAGGCACTTTGCAAATTTTTCCCAATTAGTTTTTTTATAACTAAGTTTGTGCACAGTTTCCATTTTTTCTAATAAAAAATCCATATCACTTTTATAGCAAATTCGCATTTGGATCGCATTATGATCGCTGTCATAATCTAAGGTTTCTAGTTTGTCTGTATTTTCAAATATTGCGACCTGCAGTCTAGCATCAGCTAAGCATAGATTCAAATACGAAATTCCTCTAGGGAAAGAAAGGAGGCTCGAACTATATAGTCTTATTTTATACGTGACTCTATTGTCGTCTATCCAGTTTCTTAAATAAGTACCTCTAGGATTATTTAGTGAATTTAGCCAGCTATTATGTTTCTCGTTTAGATCCCCGGCAAGTACAAAGTAATTGTTAGGTTCATTCAGCTTGAGGACTTCGAATAATTTATTTATTTCTTCATTAAAACTTAATCTTTCTCCATATGCTGCATACGCTGCAATAATATAGAGTTGTTGATTATTTTGGAGCTTGATGCTGATAACTACCGTTTCTAGATTTTTAAATTGCTCGACTTTAGATACTATTATTTGTTTGAATTTGAATTATTTTTTGATTAATAATGCAACTCCCCCTCCCTGTACTGCATTTGGCCTATCTGTACGGATATTGTTGTAATCCTCAAAATCAATTTTATGTTTTGGGTTCAATTTGGTTTCGCATAATGCTGCTATGTCTGGGTTATTATTTTTTAGGAAATTTAGAAGGCTACCCCTTCTCTGGTTTTGTATAATTGAGTTTACGTTAACAGAGACAGTTATTTGTGTCAAGTCTGTCGTTTGTCCTGTGGGTTGTGCATTTTGTTTCTTTACTTTTTTTGTCAATTTTTCATTGTATTGTGTTTGCGTTGGACGGTTTGAGTATTTTTTTGCTTATCATTTCCTACCACATTGGAGAAATACAAGCCTTTTTGGACATTGTTATTCAACATACGCTCTTTGATGATCCTATTTTCTTTCACGGCGTGAATTTTCTTCCTAATCTGCTCTCTAATTTCTACTTGTTTTGGACATCCTCTGTAGGAGGCCGGGTGACCAAAATTCTGACACGTTACGCAATAGAGTTTACTTCTATCATCTACTGCTTTCAATCGGAGGCAATTTACATTTTCCCTGCTCATGATTCTCGTTGCATTTCACGCACCTATACTCTAATCGACAATTTGAAGCTGCGTGGCCAAATCTTTGGCATTTTTTACATTGAACAGTCTCTGTCCTTTTCAGTTTTTCCCACCAGACTGTCTGATAATTTAAATATTTAATACTGTGCAGTTTGGTTGATTGGCTGTCTGCTGATATTTGAATTAGGTAAATGGGTAATGTTTTGTTTTCGTTCTTTGATTTAACTGTTGTGAATCTAGTAGCGTTTAAAAATGTGAGTTTGTCTACGTTTCGGTTTTTCAGTTCGTCAAGTAATTCGTCTGGTTTTTCGTTATTATCAAGTCCTTTTAAGAGAAAGGGGTTGGGGTTTTTCCTCTTTAAGAGTGTAAGAGTAAAATGTAGCCTTCGTAGCTTTAAGCTGCTGCTTTGCTTGTTTAAAATCTTTTACGTTTTCCGTATACAAGTTATGCTTACTATTATTAATGCGCTTAATGTGAAATTTGCCCCAAATATGACGATGGGAGGTGGCCTTCCTGTCTTCCTGCTAGTTGACCCACTTGATTGCTGGTCCCCCGTGTTTTCTGCCTGCTCCTTCTCAGCGGTGTCTTTAAGCTCATCACCTGCCGAGGCTGTTGAATTTTCCCCTGATCCTCCTGCTTTCACAACTGCTGTACGTGAGTTACTCGTTGTTTTTACCTGAGTACTCAGTTTCTGCTCCAGTCTCTGTCTTTTAGATGTACTTCCTTCCTCTATTTCCATTTTGGAGTCTCGTTCAATCTGCATCTTTTCAAGGTTTTGGATCCTTTCCATTTGTTCTTGGATCGTTTTCAATAGGTGGTCTATAGTTTTTTGTTGCTTTTGGCTGTTGGAGATTAGAAGTTGGTATTCCTGTCTTGGAATCTCCATTATTTGCTGTTCATCCATGTTTTTGTTTTGTTCAAATTCTTCTACCGTTGGTGCTTGCAATAGTGTTTCCGTTATTTTGGACTGATTTTTGTTTCCCGTCGTTCCGGTTCCTTCGGCTGGTCTGCCGTATGGTTTGTGAGTGTTAACCTGCGACTGAGTTTTTAGTGGATTTGCAATTTCTTTGTTTTTCGTTGTCCTTGTCGTTGGCATCTTCACGTCCTTCCTTCTGAAGTCTCTCATGGATCCTCCAGGTAAAAATTCCCGATGTTCGGCATTTATCCGATGTGTGGGGGGATTGCCCCCTTTTTTGTAATCGAACTTCGTATAGTCGATTTCAGTTTCTAGACTTGGACTGCTGGATATATTCACTCGATTTTGTGGCGCGAAACTTGGCCTATGTGCTGCCGTGGTGGCAATTTGTTGGTAAGCTCGTTTTCGTACTTTAGAAAGTAGGAGCTTGGCTACCTGCCATTTGGCAGCAATTGTCTGAAAACCTGTTTTTGCACCCGTTGCATGGTATACCTGGGTAATAGGTATATACCTGAGTTCCGGAAACATTGCATTGAATTGTAAAGGATTTTCACAATCTATCGAGATTTGGAGTCAGTTTCCCTCTTTGAGTTCGACTGCAGACATCTGGCGTGGATAGCTATGGCTGCAGGATTAGATATCGAACGCAGATTGCGTGAAAATATCTAGATAATTGATTTTATGGATCGGGAAATTACCGGAAGTAGATTACCATCAAATTTTCAAGTACTTCGGGTTTTCTTATATAACCATCGTCATTTGAAAGTCAGTGTACAAGAGAGTGCTGTTTTAGTGTTGAACGAAGTAAAAAGTTTTTGGACAAAAGCACGCTTACCTGTGCGAAAAGACCAACACTGTTTAACAAAGATAAAAGATCTATTAGGGAAATGGCGGAATCTTCGAAAGGGTTCAAGTCGTCAGTCAGAAACGCAAGTGAGGAATGAGAACGATTTTAAACAGTTGCTAAGTGAATTGTTTGATATAGCTTCATCAGACGTTCATTCTCGCACTGATGGTTTTGCAGAAGATAAGATATTTCTGATACTTCAAAGAGAAAAGGGACGTAAAGGATAAATGGCTGAGGTTGATCAATCTTTACAAGAGAAAATCTAAAAACGGGAGAAGCGTATTGAAGAGGAGGTCATACGTAGACGAGTTCATGAAGAACAACAACATGCAGGTATGTTATTTAATCATTATTTAAAAATAAGTTTTATTCTGAAATTGAAAATATTCTAGCAAATACCAGTTAGTAAAGCACTAACTTTTCTTGAAATTTGAAGTCATTCCAAACAGGGATAAAAGTATCACGAAAGTTCCATAACATTTATTTATTTCAAAATCTGTACAAGTTCTTATGGGATTTATGTTTCTATAAAGATTACTGGACCGAATCCATTTCTAATCAGGCAGGTTCTACACTTGAATTCCTAGAATCTTTTCCGTGAAAATTTATTTCTAGAGTTTTACCCATTATTGTGAATCTAAATTTCCATAGAGACATTAGACTATCACAGAATCATAGAAAAAATTATTGAAGACATTTTTCGAATTTAAATTGTCCATTTATATATAAAATCTGAAAAACAACTTAGAGCACTAGAAACATATGGGCAATTTCTGTGAAAGGGGGTGAACTCCACCATTTTATTTAAAAAAAAATCTTTTTTACAACTTTTTGTTTATATAAAACAGATATTCCATAAATTTTATGCGGCCTAAACTATTTCTGTGGTCAGGGGAATTTTTTTCTTGGTGAAAATTGAATTTTTTTATTTTTCTCGGAGAGGTTATTTAGCCCGCATGATACACACATGGTATTTTCCCTATGATAGTACAAATTTAACAAAAAATTGACAAGAAATATAAATGTGCGTTTTTTGAGAAAATCGACTATTATTATTTTCAGAAACGCCGCTGCCATTTTGTCATTCTGAACATTTTCATAATTTTCTTGCGAGTTCTGAAAGAAGGCAATAAGCTCTACCAGAATCTGAAAAGAATCTTAAATATCTCAATTAGGTCCAAAGTTATATACGTTTCAAGAAAATATTGGCATTTTTTTGAAAAGCTAAGCAAAAAATTCAAATACGTATTCTGTCCTCGAGAGATTCAGCAACTTCAAGTGTAGAACCTGCCTGATTTGAAATGGATTCGGTCACTCGTAAAATAGGACTACTAGGGTGGTTCTTATTTGTACTTGGTTGAACTTTTTTTCGAATTTCTCTGCTCTCACCCCCCAGTTTTGTTTAAATGTCGAAAAAAAAATCTCCTCCAAATTTGAGCAAAATCGGTTAATATTTAGGGGTCGCGCAAAGACCATGAAGTTTCCCATTGATTTAACATGGGAAAAAGTCAGCTTTTTGTAAATCTAACATTTACACGCGATAATATGTTACAAATAATTCCGTGTTTCAGTATATTGTTCAGAACTCATCAGAGAATATGAGTCAATCATAAATTTTGGGGTTGAATAATTTTAAGTCACTTTTATGGGTCCCCAAAGAAAACCCCATAAGTGACAAATTTGAATTTTACGTAATATTGCGGCTTATTGACGCTTTTTAAACTTTTAAAAAAAATCAATGATCATTAATCAGTAATGTAAGAATACCCAATCATTTTTTAACTAATATTCAATTGTTTAAACAATTTCAATTTGTTTAAATATTTTTTTTTTTCAGTTAACTCGCGAAATGTACGTATTTTCTAGACTTTATGAGTTATTTAATCAATGATAACAATAAAATAATATGTTCAAAAAATTTTACAATTATTTAAATATTGCGTATTTGTTCAAGGATATATTTTACCTGAAAAAAGCAGGAGAAACATTTCATCTCACTACATTATCAACAAATTTTAATATTTTCAAGCACTAATATGTTTATTATGAATACTCGTGGATGTTTGAACAAATTTAAATTGTTCAAGCAATTTTCTCGTTAACATATTCTATTTTTGCTATTTTTCGACAGATTGAGATATTTTTATGTTCTACATTGCTTTTTAAGAATACTCTCGAGTGTTTCAACAAATTAATATTGTTTAAACAATTGAATATTAGTTAAAAAATGACTGGGCATTCATAAATTACCGAGTAATGATTTTTTTTTAACTTTTAATAAGCGTCAATAAACCGCAATATTACGTAAAATTCACGTTTGTCACTTATGGGGTCTTCCTTGGGGAACCATAAGAGTGGCTTAAAATTATTCAACCTACAAATTTATGATTGATTCTTATTTTTGACGAATTCTGAACAATATACTGGAACACGGAATTATTTGTAACATAATATCGGGTTTAAATGTTAGATTTACAAAAAGCTGACTTTTTCCCATGTTAAATCAATGGGAAACTTCATGGTCTTTGCGCCACCCCTATATATTAACCGATTTTGCTCCAATTTGAAGGACATTTTTTTTGGTGCATTCAAACAAAACTGGGGGGGGGGGGGGTGAGAGCAGAGAAATTCGAGAAGTGAAAAATGAGGGCCACCTTAAGGACTACTATTTCAGTACTATTTTTTGGATCATAAATCTCATAAGCCCGTGTAAGAATAAAAAACAAATGAAATAAAATTGAAGCTTCCTGGAAACTTTGTCCCAAAAATTGATAAGACCTTCTAAGAATTACCATAAAATGAAGTAACACTTTTCCATGACTTCTATACGAAAAAAGTCCTTTTGAATACTTAACCCTTCAATAATATTTCAGCAGTCCTTTCTTGTGACAAATCACCCGAGAACTTGTGGAAATTCTAAAAAAAAAAAATGAAATTAAACTTTTTTGGTACTTTTTCCCCTATTTTAATTCTTCATAAATTTTTAGAATCGTTTTGTGGGTTGTCTGTGGGGGGGGGGGGGGTGTTAAAAGCAAGTGTTTTTTTAATTATAAAATTTTTTTAATTTCAAATATCAACGATTATATTTTCGATTAAAATTTTATATTTATAGGTCGCAAATTCAACTCCTTAGTTGAAAATTGAACTACTTTCTTGAAAATTCATTTTTTGCGTTGAAGATTCATAATTTTAGTAGAAAATTTATCTCTTTGGTCGAAAATGGTGAACTAAATAAACTAGTAATAAGAATTTTTTATAAGTACTTACTTATTTTAAAAACCTGTTATTTCGAGAATACTGACCCTTGATTAAAAAATAATTGAAAATATCGTTTCTCCAGATTTCATAACAAAATACACTGCAAGCGAGTCTAAATTAACTGTACTTTTAATTGGTTCCTTACATCGATGTAAGTGATTTACTCATTATGTCTGCCAGTAATTTAAAATTTATATTTTCTTAATTTCAGTTCATATTTCGGAAATGCAGCAGTCATACAGTTCTAGCAGTGCTTCGCTGGAAGAGAGACGACAGGTGGCTAAAGATGAATATGCAGCTGACCCTGATTTCGCAGCACCCATGTCTGTAGATCAATCTTTTACTTCTTGTATAAATTCAGATTCAGATACAGAAGAGACGTCATCCAAACCAAAGAAAAATATTATGTCACTAAAGCTTGCCTCAGCTCTAGACGCTGCTAAAGTAAGTGACAGACAAGTCTCACGTATTTTAGTGGCTGCCTGCGAATCTTTCGGCATCGACCCTAATAGTGTTGTCGTCAGTCGATCTTCAATTCGCAGGTTTCGAGAAGAATCTCGCGCTCAGTACGCCAAAACCATCCGACAAAAGTACGCAAAAGTTACGGACACAGCATTTATAGTGCACTGGGACGGAAAATTACTTCCATCTCTATCAGGACAAGGAAAGGTTGATCGATTGCCCGTAATTTTTACTGCTGAAGACAACGAAATTCTACTTCAGGAATGGGGTTTTACTGACCTTATACAAGAAATTTGCTGCGATACGGAAGCAGCTAACACTGGTGTGCGAAACGGTGCCTGTACTTTGCTGGAAGAGAAAATTGGAAGGCATCTTATATGTTTCATGAGCAGACATCATATTCCAGAGATTCTCCTGAAGAGTGCATTTGAAGTGAAGTTTAGGAAAACAACAGGTCCATCCGTTCCATTATTCAAAAAATGTCAGGATGAGTGGGCCAGTTTAAATGCCCAGAACTACGAACCTGGAATCAACGACCCATATGTAAAAAAAGCCCTGAAGAATAAGGAAGAAAATATCCTGGTCTTTCTCATGGAGAAACTGAATGACGATTACTGCTGGGAGGACTACAGGGAGATCCTTGAGCTGGCGGTAATATTTTTGGGCGGCATCCCAAAGCGTGGCATTTTTTTTCGTCGTACAGGTGCTATGCATCAGGCAAGGTGGATGGCAAAAGCCATTTACTGCCTGAAAATGTTCCTGCTGCGGAAGGAATATCTTATGTTTCCAGCGGAAGAATCTGCTTGTAAGAAAATTTGCGTTTTCCTGGTATTAATTTACATCAAGTATTGGGTTGAAGCTCCACGAGCAGACAAAGCCCCAGTTCAGGATCTGCAATTAATAAAAGACTTGCAGCTCTATGCCGAAGAAGATAGGGAAGTTTCTGAAACCCTTTTAAATAAAATGAAAAACCACTTGTGGTTCTTAACTTCACAAGCAGCAGCGTTAGCCTTTTTTGACGGTGAACTAGTGCCAGAAAAGAAAAATTTGATGAGGAAAGCTTTGGAAACGGAAGACCAGCATCCGGAGAACTTGAAGCGCCTGCCAGCATCATCAATTCAGGACATTCTCACAAAGAATATCGACGCTTTTATCTCAAAAAAATCCAAAGATTTTTTCACGGGCCTCCAAATTAACATATCCTTTCTCAGCAAAGACGTGAATCTTTGGAAAACTGATGTAGAATACCAGCAAGGTGCGACCGCAGTCAGAAAATTAAAAGTGGTTAACGATGTAGCAGAACCAGGTATAAAGTTGAGATCGGACTTCAATTCTCTTCTTACTAGAGACGAAAGTCAGAAATCATTTTTAATACAAGCGGTAACAGAGTACAGAAAGCAATTTCCTGACTGCAGTAAGTCTACCGTATCCAGTGAGATGTCATAATCAATTAATTATTTGTTTGGAGTCTTTTTAATTTGTATATATATTTTCATCGACGAGACGTGTTTTCTCCAGGGTAGGAGTGGGGGGGGGGGGGGTTCTGATATTACAATATTTGCAATTCCAAGTTTTTCTTTTACGCTTTACAATAAACTTCTTGTTGTAATAAAAAAAAAACTTTTAGAAGTCATTTAAACACCTAATCCTTCCACCTATTCCTAATTATTCTATTCTTTCTTTTTGTCTCTTGTATAAAATAGCTTTTTTTCTTTAAAAAAATAATTCACTTAAAACAACAAAACCTTTCGAAAAATCATTTTTGTTGTGGTTGACTTATTGTTCATAAATAAAAAGGCGATGCAAAGTGAAAGATTTTAGAAAAAACCGCCACGTTCAAGCACTTATCTGAGAAAAGATAGTTATAAACAATATTGAATTGTTTAAACAACTTTTCTGTTAACTTTAATTAATTATTACCTCACTAAGTGAAAAAATGACAGAAAGGTAAAAATTGCCGTAAAACCGCAACTATCAGGCGCAATCGATATAGATGAAGATAGTCATAAACAATAATAATTTGTTTAAACAATTATTTTTGCTAAATCTAATTAATTATTAAGTCACGCCTAATGAAAAATAAACAAACAGTTGAAAATTTCAGAAAAAACGGCAAAATTCTACCGATTAAGAAAAGAGAATATTATCAACAATGATAATAAATTGTTTAAACAATTATTTTGTTAACTTTAATTCATTATTACTTTACTACAAATGAAAATTAAACAAAAAGCTAGAAATTTCGAAAAAAAACCGCATCTTTCTAGCGTTATTCAATTATAATATTATTAATAAGTATCATAAATTGTTTAAACAATTATTTTGTTAACTTGAATTCATTATTACTTCACTCCGAATGAAAAGTGGACAAAAAACCAGAAATTAAAAAAAAAACCGCATCTTTTCAGCATTATTCAAATATAATATTATTAATAATTATAATAAATTGTTTAAACAGTTATTTTGTGAACTTGACTTTATTATCACTTCACTACAGATAAAAATAGGACAAGGAGCCAGAAATTAAAAAAAAATCAGCATCTTTCTAGCACTACTCAAATATAATATTATTAATAATTATGATAAATTGTTTAAACAATCACTATTGTTAACATTGATGAACTATCACTTTCCTCTAATAGAAAATTGGACAAAAAATGGAAAATTTGTGAAAAAACCGCGTCTTTATAACTCCATTCTATGAGAAAATTGCTAAGAACAATAATAAATTGTTTAAACAATTCATAAAAATATCTGATTTTCAGTATAAAGTAATATTTTATGTATTAGAAATAATTCGCGTTAAAAAACGGCAAAAAAAACATAATTAGCGCCAAAAACTCGCAAAACCCATTTTTTCACTTATGGGGGTTCTTTGGGACCCTATGAAACAGACTTATGGTGTTGGTTTTTGAAAAGTTATATTTTATTCGTATTCTATGGCTAAATGTGAAGAGAAATTATGAGTTTCAACTCGATTGAGATAATATTGAGGATTCTGAATAAGATTTACAGAAACGTCTTTTTTTTCTTATGGGAAATACATGTTAAACTTCATGGGGCTTGCGCCACCCCTAAATTTTTTTTTTTCAAAACAAAAAAAAATGGATTTAGTTTTGGGTGCATTCGAACAAATTTGGGAGGTGTCCCGACAAAAATTAAAAAAAAAAAAAAATTTCCAATGCATTTTTGGACCACCCTAGTGTGCACTAATAGGACACCTGAACAGCAAGGTTGTACATATGCGATCGAACGCAACACTAACTGCGTTAGAGGTGCAAAATCTTTGTGTATTGTGCAGCTGTAGCAACAGTTAAAGCATTGGGCCGCAGAACTGGGCCTACAAATGCAGTCTTTTACCAAGGAAGGGATCAAGATGCACCACGGAAGATCAGGTTGGATATGGATGTCAGCAAAGTAAGGTGCAAATTGGGTCGATTGACTCAATATAAGAAAGTAAATAGAACCAAAATGCTGATAAACCATGTTACTAAAATCATCTTCCCTCGGTACATCGAGAAATTGACACCAGCAATATTGGATGAGATTATAGACTTCCAACAGCAGATACTTGATGATCTTACTGCTGGACGTCATTACAAGAAAAGTAGTACAAGAAGGCAACAAAATCAAAACATTCATGCAAATGAAAGTAGGTTCTATCGTGAACTGAGTGTAAAGCAAAATAACCAGCAAGACACCGAAGTCCCTCAATTGGAAGACATGACTAACTACTGGTCGGGTGTTCGAAGAAAAATAAACAGAAGCAAATTAGACGCTGAGTGGTTTCAACTAGAGAAAACAAGAGCTAGCAATAACCTTGGAATGGAAGTCAATAGCATCACAGCTTCAGATGTTTCAGCGGCTTTGAAAAGCTCGAGTAACTGGAAAGCTCCAGGTCCGGACATGGTGCACAACTTCTGGTACAAGTACCTGACGAGTGCGCATCCTGCGTTGACAAGGGTTTTTCAGAAGATCATCGAACACCCGGATCTGATGCCAGGCTTTATGCTCAAAGGTACTACGTATATGTTGCCTAAAAAACCAGACGCTCAAAATCCATCTGAATTTCGACCGATAGCCTGTCTCCCAAAAATTTATAAATGTCTTACAGCTATCATTGCAGATAAGGTATATTCTTACTGTGACGAGAATGATATCTTTAGAGAGGAACAAAAAGGATGTTGCAAAAACTCGCGAGGCAGTAAAGATCTAGTCACCATAGATGCTATTGCAATGACTTAAGCTCGTAAACATTAAAGGAACCTGCACATGGCATACATTGATTACAGGCAAGCGTTTCCTTCCGTACCGCATGACTATTTGATTGAAGTCTTATAAATTTGCAAAATCTGTTCACGCATCACTGACTTCCTAAGTTCTTGATGATACTTTGGGGTACAAGAATCAAGTATGTTGACCATAGAAAACTAAGGATAACTAGCTCAATACGTATTACGACATGTATATTTCAAGGAGACTCCTTCAGTGCACTATGATTCTGTTTCGCGTTGAACCCGTTGAGCAAATAACTAAATAGTATGTTTTATGGGTTCAGAATACATGATAATGAGGATGGTCATCAAGTGATCAATCTTGTATACATGGATGACCTGAAGCTATACGCTAGTTCAGACCAGAAAATGCAGCAAGTGATCGATGTCACAAAGCAGGTTTTCAATGATATCCACATGGAGTTCAGACTAGATAAATGCAGAAAAGTGCATTTACCCAGAGGGGAATTAGGGACCGCAGAGCTAGAGAACGAGTTCAAGAATGACATCGTGGCAATGGCTGAGAGCTAGTCATATAAATATCTGGATATTCTCGAATCTAAGGGTATTCAGCATACGATAGATAAAGAAAGCCTAACGATTGCCTTTACTACAAGCCTGAGATTGATTCTGAAGAGTTTTCTTGAATCGGCAAACAAAATCAGAAAGCCATCCACGGCGAGCACCCCAAAACGTTAGATCAACATAAAGTGGATAGTGAGGCATCTAACATTTGGCTGAGAAAGGGCGTCCTGTATCCAGAAACGGGAGGGTTCGTCATTGCGATTCAGGAGAGGGTTGTCAGCACCAGAAATGGTCGCAAACACGTGTTACTTCAAGACGTGGTTGACCGGTACCGATTATGTGCAGATACCAACGAACCTGTCGACCACATTATTGATGATTTTCGTATAATGGCACAAAGAGAATATACGCACAGGCATAATGATAACTTGCTCTAAACCTAGGACTCTTAACAGAATGGATGTCTTTCTATAAATACATTTCAATGCCCGTTTTAGAAAACAAAGATTACATATCATATTGGGATGTTCCTATCCAGACGAATCATTACGTCCAAGCCAATCGACCCGATATCGTGATGCGAGAAAAAAAGGTGGAAGAGTCTCCATCATCGACATTGCTTATACAATCAACCGAAATTTGCAGGCAACCTATACAACCAAGACCCAATAGTATAGCGAGGTAAGGAATGAAGTAAAGACAATATGGAGGAATGTGAAACATGCGTCTATTCATCCTATTGTGATTTCGGCTACAGGCAATGTGAACGTAAGATGCACTGAACATCTTGAACATTTACGAGTCAGTAGTGTACTGGCAGCAGCTCATCAGGCGGTTTAATTAAACACCTGTCGCATTATAAAAAACTCCCTAGACCATCAGGAAGCAAGCGTAAAAGACGAACTGCAAACTACACCATGTATCCAATTTCGAACCTATATCGCCGCAAATGATTTCAAACATCCTATTAAATTAACTAATAACATGCTAATCTCATCAGTCACTTGACTTAGTCCGTGGCTATGATGGAAAAACGAGTTTACCCGAGAACAAGTTTGAAAAAAAAGATGTCTCAGGTGGTTAGACGATCAGACTTCACGTTATGGGTCCGGAGTTCGAGCTCGGAGCCGGTATCTCTGAACATTTTTCTACGTACCTTTACTGAGGTTCTGGTGGTTTGGAGCCCACCTTAAGCTGTAGGTCCCCCTATCATGCACTTGACTGTAACCCAGTCCGTGCATGACGGACTAAATAGCAGGCTTTGCCCAATATGTCAAATTAGACATACTGTTCTTATCAGATCACTTGATTGCATTACAAAAATGCCTCTTTGAATGATTATATATACCGGGACAGCCCCGTGCAGACTAATTCAATAATCCAACAAAAAATGCATTCGACATATTAGGCTGTAACCATCTTAAGCCTGAGAAACAAGTTTGAACAAAAAAAATAATAACAATAACCCTACCGAAGGTGTTCTCGCTTTGGCTCCGCGGTAGGGCTTGAGCTTTCCTCTCATGAATTTGACAGCTATGTTGGCTGTAGCACTGCTACTGACAGGGTTTACCATGCCAGACAGGCAGGGAACGAAGAGGAAAGTGACTAAGAGGAGCACCAAAAACACATTTACCATGGAGAAGTTCCTTAATCTTTATCATCGACGGTCGTTTTCCGAGAATCGTCGGGGCGCCCCTGGTGCTACCGCTTGGGGTGGCAGCATGCAAGCCGGTGGTGGTGAGCTTCATGATGGACAGGCAGATCTCATCGGGATACCCGGAAGGGCTAGTGTCCAGTCAGAATATCGGCAAATAGTGGTAAGCAGCAGAACATCAGCTGAGCCTGCGGAGGATGTTTCAGTTGGGAGTCCCCATCCGACAACATCCACAGGAATGCGACGGCAGCGCATCAACTTCCAAACCCATCTTGATGAGTAGTTGATGCGCTGCCAATTTGAATACGAGATGGGAGTGACCACGACTTCTCCTGACGGAATGGCCTTTCGCCAAAACTTTGCAGTGAATTTCCTGAAAATGAGAACAGTAACTCAAGATGACCTTAGAAAACGAAGGCTATGGATAATAGACGGGAATCTTCTTCATAGAAGATCCATCAACCGAATAGGATCTGAGGTTGACAATGCATTATACCAGCCACTCCAGGGTGCGCAGGCCAAAAAGAGGATCAAGCGGACGCCGGAAATGAACGGAGACGTGATCAGATGTCACTTCCGGGCAACGGCACGGGGAGGATTGGCAAGGGGCGAACAACATCTTCTCTTCGTGGGCCTTCATCCCGACCTTACTCATAAAGTGACTGAACAACATCTGGCTGATCAATTGAGATCCATTAGGCGGCGCCACCTTATATCCGAGATCCAAATAAGTGACATCGAAAAACAGCTGCAGCAACAACTAGCAGTACCTGTAGCACACCCCGCAGATGTGGTGGTAGAGGAGATTCATATACCCGTGACACGAGATGCTATGGACGATCGGCGACCGGATCTGGGGGATGTAGCAGGACAACTGTCTCACGGTCGAAAGTCATTAGGCTTGCAGCCGCCGGAGCCTGCCCCTGCTCCTGCTGAATTCATTGAAGTGCTCAATGAGGAAAGCCCGTGTCTCATGGTGTGCTTCACTGATGCCATCTTAGAGTTCTCAGATTAAGAACCATCAATTAGAAACGGTCTGCCGAAATTTAGAGTCCACAAGGACCTTCTCCGGTTAGTTGCCGTCTTGAACACCGAGATACTGCCTCTGTTCTTACAGCAGGATATGAGCTTGCTGCAGGCGCAGACTCTTGCATATTGCGCTGTGGTCGCGTGTGCCATGATGATGACATAACATGCCCACATAACATCAGTTCTAGAACATCTACGAACCTGGAAGAAGTGATTTACTATCGTAAACAGAGGCAAAAAGAAGACTCAAAATTATTTTGAATCACCTAAGGCCGAGGAAATAGCCAGATATTGGTCGAGCATCTGGGGTACTCATAGGTCAAGTCAACTGGACACGACGTAGCTCTGTCTAGAAAAGAAGAGTTTTACGGTTTCCTGGGATGAATAGTCTATCCATCTCAGCCTCCGATGTAACTCGTATCCTGAAGAAAGCTAAGAACTGAAAATTGCCGGGTGTGGCTGGGGTGCACAGCTTTTGGTACAAATACCTAGAGGTTTTGCACCCCGCCCTTGCTGGGGACCTTCAAAACATTTGGAGAACTCACATCACTTACCGTCTTTTATGACGGTGGGCGTAACTTATATGATACCCAAAAAGGTAGATGCTAGTAGTCCTAGTGATTAACGAACAATCACCTGCCTCTCGACCCTCTATAAGTGTCTTACAACTATCATTTCTGACTTCTTCTATAAATATTGTGAGAAGAACAACGTCTCCTCAGAAGAACAAAAAGTTTGCTGTCAAGGCTCGTATGGTTGCAAGGACCAAGTCACGATTGACAGTGTGGTTGTGTTGCATGCGAAACACCACAAACTTAATTCGCACCTGGCCTACATTGACTACCAACAGGCGTTTCCCTCAATATCCCACGATTATTCACTTGAGGTCCTCAAGACATATAAGATCTGTCTGCGCGTCATTCAATTTCTGGATCACGCTATGCACACGTGGTGCACAAGGATTAAAAGTTTCAGTCGTGAGATGATGAGGGATGCCTGCTTCTTGCCCATTTAACGAGGAATCTTCCAAGGTGATTCATTCAGCGCACTATGTTTTTGTTTAGCATTAAACCCAATAGGTTGGACTCTCAACAACACGTCCTATGGGTTCAAAATTGACGTGGGAGTAGCTGAGTCTGAACTCACACCCCTCCTGTACGTGGACGACTTAAAGGTTTATGCAAGCTCAGAGTCAAAACTGAACAGCCTACTTAACATCTTGCTGCAGTTCTCCTATGACATCAGGATGTCTCTGGGTTTGGACAAATGCAGAAAGCTGCATTTGTCCCGTGGATAGATAAATTCTCCACTGATACTGGATGACCACGCTCTGATTAAGGCGATGACTGATGAAGAATCTCACAGGTACCTTGGCATATTGCAGGCGAGGGGTCGGCTCCTCTCTGCAAATAAAAAGCCGCTTAAGACTGCTTTTTTGGTTCGCCTTAATCTAATTTTGGCGTCTGGCTTCAGTGCAAAAAACATCACAAAGGCATTAACACGTATGCCATTCCTCTACTAACATATTTCTTTGGTTTAGTCACCTGGTCCATGACTGACCTCGAGAGGATTAACAGAATCATCCGCGTGAAAATGTCTGAGCACCGAATGCACCATGAAAGGACAGCTGTAGAGAGAATAGTTCTGCCACAAAAGCCTGCAGGCAGAGTGATCTTGGATGCTCGCCGATTGTGTAACTCTCAGGTTACGCAATTGCGCGAATATTTCCGAAACAGGCCTAACATCTCACTCTACGTCTAAATCTGTAGAGTTGACCTGTATACCCCTTTAAAACTGGCAGCTGTTTATTCCCAGAACATGGAGCATCTCAACGCTGAACATCTAGCTGCTCAGTGGCAAGGTAAAAAGCTGCACAATCAACACCCCCAAGCATGAGATCATCCTTGCGTGGATAGTGATACTTCAAACCTCTGGTTAAGGCGGGAAGAACTATTTCCAGAGACAGAAGCATTTTTCATTGACATCGAGGACAGGGTAATCAAGACGAGGAATTACCAAAAACACATTCTCAGTATGGTTCCAGTTATTAACAGATGCCGCCCACGTCCTTTCGCGCTTGCATTATCAGTACTTGCAATTAAGAGCAACTGAATTTTTTGACGGTGCAATGGGGCACATTTCAAGTCCTCCGGAATGCGCTGAAGAGAATTTGAAAATATTAATTAGGACTGAGAGATACGTGAGGCGAGGCACCATCACACCACCTCCCTTCACGCTCTCTTTATCAGTATTTGTAATTAGGCGGAATTTAATTTCTTGGTGGTGCCATGAAGCGCATTTTAAAATTTTTATAATGAGCCAAAGAGGATTTAAAAATATTATTTGGGACTCGAGTTATGTAAAGCGTATCACCAGCCCCCTCCCCCACGACCCATTTATTTTCGTGCTCTCATTCTCAGTACTTGCAATTGAGCGCAATTGAATTTCTTTTGGTGCGATGGAGCACATTGGAAGTACTTATGAATAAGCCAAAGCGGATTACGAAATATTGATTAGCACTCAAGTTACGTGAAGCATGTCAACAGCCCCAACCCAACCTTCTTTCGCGCTTTAATTATCAGTACTTGCAATTGAGTGCAACTGCATTTTTTTATGGTGCAATGGAGCACATTCCAAGTCCTCCGGAATGAGCTGATAAAAATTAAAAAATATTAATTAGGACTCGAGATACGTGAGGCCACCTCCTTTCACGCTCTCTTTATCAGTATTTGAAATTGAGCGGAATTTAATTTCTTGGTGTTGAGGTCGAGCGCATTTGATGTCTTTCAGAATGAGCCAAAGAGGAATGAAAAATATTTAGTGTAGCTCTAAGTACGTGTAGCGTATCACAAATGAAGCTCAATTGAATATTTGGTGGTCCGATGGAGTGCACTTGAAGTCCTTCGTAATAAGCTAAAGAGAATTAATAGTATATTGCGCATCGAGTGGGAGAAGTAGGCGATGTCAGGCGAGTGTGAAGTATGCCGCTCACACTGCTCTCGCGCGGCAATCGCACGACTCGAGAGACGACAAAGTTGTCGATTCCTCAACTTATGACATCACAGTGGTCGAAGTGAGTACTTTTCCCATCGCAGGTGTTGGACAATAGTATATTTCTCAACGAGTGCAGAAGGAGTTTTTTAACGAATTTGAAGATTGCAACGCGAGCCGAAGGCGAGTTTTGCAAACCCATGAGTTAAAAAAGCTCTTCTGCACCAGCTGAGGGTTGTATTTTTTCCCAACAACGTGGAGAAAAGCGAGTTTTGACATATCGAGGAGTGGGTAGAATTGAATTTTTTCTACGGCGTTGGGAAAAAATAATAATCAGGTTTCAAGATACGTGAGGCATCTCACCCCCTCCCCCCCTTCCCACCGAAGTTTATATATCTTCCAGTGTTCTGTTAGAGTAATAATTTTTGAATTGCTGGTGCAATAGAGCGCAACTCAGTGGGCATTGTGATAGTGTGAATCGAGTAACTGTTAACCATTAAATATTGCAAACTTCGGTTACTTCGGTATATGAACGACAGAGTGAGATCGAGAACGCATGTTTCACGAGTTCACTTACTCTCTCGCATTGTGGGCGGACCTTACACTTCGTTCCCCGTACCATCGCATCTATATGCATTGCTGGTTCTATCAGCTGTGATCCACGCGCGCTCCTTCACCCTCACGCACATTGACTTTTAAGACAGTCTCGCTCATACTCAGGGCTTTTTCTATAGCGTCGCGCTAAAGCTAATTTTCTTCCTACTTCTTTGTGATATTTGTGGAGAACATTTTCAGAAATGACTTCATCAATCGACACCCTGATTAACAGGCAAGCCGAACTGAAAGGTCTCATCAGGCGATGTGTCACAAATCTTAAGAAATAAGAAGAGAAGAAGATAACTGCAATTTCGATACAAACGCGATTGGAAATAATCGAAAGTTACTGGAGCGAGATATAAACAACAAATCATCTGACCTGCATCGAACTAAAAACCGAAAAGACAAAGAGCATTATTAATTTCGTACGTGATTTCTATGAAATTGCATCGGAGGCTTTCTAATCTACGCCTGGTCTATCTCAACCGACAAATTCTTCAGTCAATACTGTGTTCAAGCCTCAGACTCCACAAATAGATCTTCCGAAGTTTTCCCGTAAGTACACTAACTGAAGAAGCGGCGAAGCCCTTTTTTCTAGAGAAGGGCAGGAGCTAATATTGAATATAATAATTAATAATAATATTGAATCTCTGAATATAAATAAATAATAAATATTATAATATATATATATATATATATATATATATAATAGGATATGATATAATAATAAATATAAATAATCTCAAATATTGCTCTAATATTGAATGGTACAATTTGTGCATAGTATAATAATATTATAATATGTAAAAACTGTACATGAATAATAAATTATAAATAAAAAATAAATAGTAAATAATAAAAACAGGTGTAAAATTCATAATGCCAAAAATTTCAGAAAGATTTTGCAAAGGTTTTGGATAGATTTAAAAGATTTCACAAGGACTTCAATGATTTCTCAAAGATTTCAATAATTTAATTTCAAATATTTCGCAATGATTTCCAAAGATTTCATAAAGATTTCACAAAGATTTCACAAAAATCTTAATAATTTCACTAAGATTTTAAAGGTTTCACAAAGATTTCGAAGATTTCACAAACATTTCAATAATTTCCCAAAGATTTCACAAAAATTTGAATAATTTCGCAAATATTACAAAATATTCTAATAATACTTCAAATATTTCACAAAGATTTCAATAATTTCACAAAGATTTCAAATATTTAGCGAAGATTTCGGACAGATTTGAAAGATTTCACAAAAACTTCAATGATTCCCCAAAGATTTTCAATATTTTCCAAAAATTTCATATATTTCGCATAGATTTCAAATATATTTCAAAGATTTCACAAATACTTCAATTATTTCACAAATATTTCAGATAGATTTCAAAGATTGCAAACAGGTTGTAATGATTTCTCAAATTTTCGCAAAGATTTTAAAGATTTCGCAAAGATTTTGGATAAATTTAAAAGATTTCACAAAAAATTAAATGATTTCCCAAAGATTTTAATAATTTCATAAATATTACCAAATATTTCAAAAATATTTCAAATATTTCGAAATACATTAAGAAGGTTTCAATTATTTTCCAAAGATTTCAAATATTTTGCAAAGATTTCGAATAGATTTAAAAGATTTCACAAAGACTTCAATGATTTCACAAATAATATTCCAGATAGATTCCCAAGATTGCACAATGTTTTCAATTTCACAAAGACGTCAATTATTTCACAAAAATGTCACAAAGTCTTTAAATATTTGAATAAATTTTGCACAAAAATCAAAAATATTAATGTTCATGCCTTTTTAATAATTTCAGCCTAATTCAGGTGTATCACTGCTACTACGATTTACACATTAAACCTCTATACTATATATTTTCATAACTTTGCAATTGTAAATCCATTTTTCTGGACTGAAATCAACCTATAGACTATGAAAAAAAATTTGCTAGAGCGGAATTATGTATAAATTTAAAATCGTTAAGATACTAGAAAAGAAAACCAATAAGATTTGCCTAAATATAATAATAATTACTATTATAATAAATAACAATGAACGAATTATATTAATTATTAACAATTGCAATACAATGGAAGAAATCAAATCACTCAGTTCTAAAAACGTATACAATTATGTTATCTGGTTTACAAGCACGGTTAATGTCACCAATATTCAGCAGTTTAATGAAATTTGAGAACCTTAGTTTAAATGCAACTGGGCTATGAAGATGGTTAGAATGGAACTGGAAGTAATTGAGGGATTGGAAGACCAATTACAGCTGAGTAAGAACTGAAAGATTTCCAGTTCTAGTCTCCCTCTATTACCCTTACACTTATATCATAAAAGTATCCGTCCTAGCTAAGCTTAGGACTGGGTTCAAGAATTTGAATGATACAACGTTTATTAATCGGTAGCGGAACAGTGTATTAGTTATAGGATAAAGACGATCATAAACACTAACGGTCCAATGGGACTGGGATTTCTTGGCCATTAGGCCGGGAATTTTCCTATCAGTTCTTAGTTGCTGGTCTATATGCAAACGAGAGAAGAATTTCAATTTTGAAAAAATTCAAACGATCCGATGCTGTCGATGCCTTGAAGGCTAAAGGGGATTTTCAGCGTTATAAAACGGTATTCCAATTTCCGGCCGCACGTTTCAATATTTTTGTCTGATATTTTGCATACCTTATGTAAATATTGGTCTGTTTTGCCGGCTAGATTCGGTTTTTTGAAAAAATGTTTATATTTGACGTTATAAACAAAAAGAAAAGAACAATAGAAAAAAAATGTAGTGACGCTCAGTGCTAGCTGAGTGTGTATTTTCGAGATCTGGGCAATCGACCCCCATAAAAGTAACAAGGCAGACGCCCTGGAGCGCGTCGAATTACCCGAAACGAATCACCCTTTTATTGTTATGAGATGCAGGCTGGTTCAAAAAATTGAAATTATGAAAGCATCGCGTGATTCAATTTCAATTAGCAGAAACAGTTTATTCATATAATTATAAGAAAATGAAAGAACGATTCATGAAAATCGGTTAATATTTGCAGTAATAATAGAAATGTTGAAGTGCACACGATAGTATGCCCAGATACGCCGCACTGTGGGAGGAAACGTATTTTTTTCGTTCAAAAGGTCTACAGCCTTCAATTTTGCCCCAATCCGCAATTATTATTTTTTTTTAATTGAAGAGCGCTAAATTTACAAGAGCACCATAATCAGAGATTGTTGCATTTTCATTTGTTTATTTATTATATGTTTACTCGAAGTATGAGAAAATTGATATTTTTCACAAAATCATTATTTACTCTTTAATAGCGGTTTGCATATAATGAAAATCATCTTAAATCGACGCAAGAGTACTCCCAAAATGCAAATAATTTTTTATTGTTTGTTTTAATTGTTATAAACAAATGACATTAACAAATAGCCAAATAGTGTAATATTTGTTGAAAAAAATTTGTTTTCGTATGAATATGATTTACATTATAGTGAGAGTGACTCTTAGTCACAATTTTTATGAAACATCAACAATTGCAATCGTTGTAAACGATTTTTTTGCAAAAATTTGGAATTTGTGGTTTTTTCTATTTCAGTTCTTCCTTTATTATATGAAATTATGTAGATATTCTGAAAAGTGATATATGTTTGATTATGTGTGTCCAAATACAACAGTTGTTGATTTTGTAAACAAATGAAATAAGTAAATATAACATTTTGTCCTGGAAAATAATCTTTTTTGCACTGAAACTGCTTCGAATGTTTGTGAGAGAGATTTACAGTAACTGTTTCTATGTAAAATTGACAATAAACAGTTGTTATTATTTAATTTTAAATATTACGATTTGTAGGTATTTAACAATATTGTAATTTTTATTGAAAAAAGTTTGTTCTTATCTGGAAATACTTTGAATTATCGTGAGAGTAATTGTCAGTAACAATTTCTATAAAACATTATGCACAATTTTTAATACTAATGAGTAGATTATTTTCCAATACTTAGTATTAGTTTTCCTTTCAACGTCAAAAATCGTAGCCTTACTTGAGAAATTTCTACTCAAAAATAATAATCGAAGAGACAAGAAAAGGAAAGCCGATGGGATTTAAAATTGGTGGAATACACATTTTGTAAACACATGGTTTAGAATATTAATTTTTTTATGTTGAAAGGTGCAATAAAAATTTGAAGTTTTTACAAGTGAAGACTATAATAATTGTAATGTCCTAAAAATGTTCATGCATTACAATTGTTAAACACTAAGTGGAACCTTTAAAGGCTTCATATTCGTACAAAATAATTTTTCTTCAGATAAAAAAGTGGTATGAAATTGTAAAGATGACTAATGGATTCTATAATTAAAAAATCTATGTAAATTATAATCTAATAATCATTGTGAAGGTTCTACATGAGTTTTCATACTTTATGATAATTAAAAAGAGCAAAAGGAATAAAACTCGTGTAGCATGTGTGTAAGTTAAATAATTAGTGATATTAATATCAAGCCAATAATATTATGCAATTCATGAATACGAACTTCAAATTATTGTTAAATAATAATGAACATAGAAAAAAGTATAAGGTATAAATATATAACATAAAAAGATATTTTGTAAAAAGGACATTTATAATAGGAGAAAATCATCTTCACTTGAATGTTAAAAAAGGTCAAAGGCCAAAGATGCCAAAATATTGTATTATTTTTTCCTATACAATAAACTTTGTTAATTTCTTTCAGTATTTTTTACGCTATATTTCTTATACAACCTTAATTTATACTTCATTATCTATATTCGTAGTGTACAATCATAATTTTATCCATTTCCTTTTTTTTTCCAGCTGCACAAAATTCGTTTTCCTAAACAACTGGAAGACTTGGTAAGATGAGAGTAATGATTTTTTTTTACATTCGAGTGAAGAGGATTTTTTCCTATTTTAAATGTCATTTTTATAATATGTATTTTTATCTTATATATTTATACCTTGCACTTTTTTCTATGTTCATTTTTATTGAACATTAATTTAAAGTTCGTATTCGTGAATTGCATAATATGACTGCCATAATATTAATATTACTAATTATTTAACTTACGCACATGCTACACGAGTTTAATTCTTTTTGATCTTTTTAAATTATTATGAAGTATGAAAACACATGTAGGACCTTCATAATGATTTTTATATTATAATTTACATTAATTTTGTAATTAGAATATCCGTAAGTCATTTTGACAATTTCATACCACTTTTTTATCTGCAGAAAAATGATTTTGTACGAATTTGTAGCCTTTAAATGTTCCAATAAATGTTTCACAATTTTAATGTATACAGATTTTTAGGATATTACAATTATTATACTGTTGAGTTGTAAGAACTTCAAAGTTATTCGCTCGCAAGTTTGAGCGCGCCTGGGGCGCGCGACTGTTGGATCTCGCGATCGATCAAATATTTATCTCGCGCTTCACGCTCGGTTCCTCTAGATTTTTTAACTTCGTGTTCGACTTCGATGAAAAGAAAAAGTATGTTTGCAAATATTATAAAATTATCAAAACCTATACATATTAAGTGATTGTTAAATTTATTTTTATTTTCGACTGAAAAGGAAATTTATTTACTCAAGGTTCTATCGACCTTAAGGAACACATTCTCATCCAGACACTCGCGCTTCGCGCTCGATATTTGATTTGAAAATCATTTGAACCTTGCGTTCCACGCTCGGTTCTGTGCACCGTATTATAGAAACAAAAAAGTTCGAGCGCACTTACGGCGTGCGATTTGGTCGTCGCGCTTCGCGCTCCGAAATACACTGATCGCGCACTATGTGCTTCGTGTTATATGTTCTTCATATACAAATTACTAAATTTGTATTTGATTTCAAATGAAAAATAATTATATAATTTAGGCGACACATTTTATTAGTTAAAATTTTATTTTAGCTTGTGTCGTTTTTCAAAAAAGTTATTTTTTTTTTTCATTTTGAATATATTCTTAGAACCAAAATTGATTAGAAGTTTGTAAATCTTTTTTAAATGCACAATTTTTGTTCATTCATCTGTTTTTGTACCTTGCATTGTTTTTTCAAAAATTTGATTTTTTTACCGTCAATGTTATTTTCACGAATAAAACAAAAACTACGCATCCTATCGAAACATGGTTCACAACAAATTTGTACCCCTTCTTTGGATGAACAAATTTTGTTTTCGTAATTTTTTTCGTAGCTCGTGTTATTCGTCTAAAAATTTAATTTTTCTATTTTCAATGCTGTTTTTTACGAATAAAACAAAAACTACGCGTCATATCAAAAAGTGAATAACAACATATTTGTAGATCTTTTTTAGGTGCACAATTTTGGTGCAATCATCTTTTGTCGTATCTTGCATAGTTTGAAAGCAAAATGGAATTTTTGATTTTTCATTATTTTTTTGTGCGATCAAAATTCGAATTTTTGATTTTTCAAAAAATTCAAAAAGTTGTTATGAAAATATTATAGGGTGTCCAAAAATCAACGTTTTTCTCCTTTTGACTTTTTTTCATATCGTGTGTTTTTCGGCTTAAAATGTTCATTTTCGTTTGTTTTTTGGAATTTTCGAAATGCTATAACTCTTGTAATTTGTTATTCATCAGGAAAAGTCATAAGGATATTTTGTTCGTCATTTTGCGTACTACTAATAACCGTTCATAGAATTTTCAAATCTTCAAAAAAAGTGCTCTCAAAAATGTTCAAAATGTGCTCACTTTTTGAATTTCCATCCAAAATAGCTGGTTAACGAACTCGTTCTCTCTTTTTAGGCCATAAAAAAAGTGTGCCAAAGCACAATATAATCTGATCAATCTTTCAAAAGTTATCGTGCCTACACGATACAGACAGACGGACAGACAGACAGACATTAGAATTCTCATTAGAATGAGAATGTAAAAATATTCTCAACCACGTGTTTACAAAATGTGTATGCCACGAATTTTAAATCCCATCGGTTTTCCTTTTTTTGTACCCTTCGATTATTTTTATTAATGTAATTACTTTTTATAAAATTTTATTGAGTATTCAGTTTCTGTTAATTCACTCATTAACAATAAACTAAATTTTACATGACGCTTATTAATATCTTTAAGCTCTCTTCCATACTACATTTGAATCTCCCGAATATCCCGAAACGTCCCGAGTGATCCCGCACCAAAACATCCGTAAAAAATGGCGGCTTTGTCGCCTTCAAGTAGGCACACGCGTTTTCCATTGAATCCTGCATCCAGTGTATTATATGCATAGTTAAAAGCTTATCATATGGACAACCGCAGGATTTCGCCGGGAGCGGGTGCTAATCTGAAAAATTGCACCCGCTCCCAGCGAAATCGCGGTAAAATTTCAGCTGTAACCACGTCTCACGACCGTGAGATAGGTGGTTACAGTCTGCGACGAACTCAGTACGATGATTCGGCAAAAGTCTTGTGCACCCCGAGGACACGGAGCGACCCAAGGACGACCGCCTTCTGCATTTTCCCCGCAAGTGTCTCAGCATTTTGTATATTATTATTATAATAACATATAATATTTTTCCCGCATTTTCCCCGCAAGTGTCTCAGCATTTTGTTGACACGCAGGGATGCTTTTCAGGCTATTATCCAGTGAAACCTTGGCATCTCCAAGAGCGCCGATGATCAAGACGATTAGCTTAACAGAAACGCCCCTTTGCCCACTTCTTTGTGTTTCCGGACCATTTTAAGAATAGGGTTTTGTCCATTTGCGACCACATGTGCTGTACGCAGAATAATCCTGTTGTGAAGACATTCAAGATTCAGTATTCCGCGACCACCTTGACGGCGTGAGATGTAAAGTCGTGGAACAGAAGACTTAAGGTGCATGCTTTTGTTCATGTGCATAACCTTTCGGGACCCGATATCGAGGGATCTGAGCTCGTCCTTCGTCCATGGAACTACTCCAAATGAATATAGTACTACGGGGACGGCAAGCATGTTCGTTGCAGATACTTTGTTTCTCGCCGACAGTTCGGAAGACCATATCCGTCGGATGAGACGTTTGTATCTGCATCGGAGAGTATCCTTTATAGATGTCACGTCCTGAATGCGGCTCTGTGGCACGCCCAGGTATGTATAGGTCTCTCCAGCGCAAAGGTGTCGTATAGCGCTTCTGTCAAGGAGCTCAGGATCTTCGGGGATGCCATTAAGTTTTTTTTTTACGCACAGCGGAAAATAAAATAACATTGTGACGCGGTGAATCCGGACCTCCTCCTCACATTTAAATTTCCCGCGGCACCGGTGGACTCGGTCTATAGTTTTCCTTATCAACGCACAGAGGGGGAGCCTCACCACCCATTTTCAGAGCACTCACGAAACCTAATAACATTTGTTTATATACGCATTTGTTTTGTTTCTTTCCTTTATGAGCAACACTAATTGTAAACCTGGCGCCATCTTCGATGGGATCGTCTGTGGCTGGGATGCAAGGCAAGCACGGAAGAGAAGTAAGAATCTTTGACGTCACACCGGGCCTATACTGTGATTGGCCTAGTTACTAACTTCCGCCAGTCACGCCAATCAACGGGCCTCATTTAGACTTTTCTACTACATGATCTGCTAGAGTGTTCGTGAACCAGAACCTCCTATGTTCGCGCGAGTTAGCGCGATTTTGTACGGCGTCGAGCTAAGCTCAAAAATTCCGCCTTTTAAAAGAAAAATTTATATTTATTAATAAAATGCCTAGTATTGTTCATGTAGCGTTCCGATACGAACCTAGAAGTTCGCATGCCGCCTATTGGCTTATTGTATAAATGGCAAGCTCTGCGCGCGCTTTGATTGGTCTCGGATTCCGTGGGAGCCTGGCGTTCACTTTTGATCTTGGAGCAACCGCGGAAACGAACCACTCTCCATCTGTGCGTCCTGAGCGACAGGTCGTTTTTGAAATTGAATACGTAAGTCATTAAATGAAATTGACAATTTAATATTGGATGCTATTTGAAGCTTACCGCATAGGAATTAACACTTCATAAGGATTACGTCGAAGGTACCCGATTATTTTATTCGAGCAAGCCAGATTAAGGTTAAAATCCTATCCGTATTGTATCGTTTGCTGTTTTATTGGTAAAACCTTAACCTGGCCTCGCTCCCTTTTCGTATTCGAAATTATGAATTGTGCTTGAATTTGAATCATGTTTCCGCGAAGTGCTTGAGTGATCTGATTTTTCCGTCGGTGGTTCATTATTTTCGTGGGATTTGAATAAGTGAGAATATCATCGATTGTTTGATTTTTCAAATTTCCGCGTTTGTCGTGGCAACTGGCTTTGTGTGTTAAAATGGCTGCTGGGGCCACGTGTTAGAATCAAATCGGTAGAATATTTTTATCATGATTTGGGCGTCCGCGTCACGATCTTTTCTTTCGCTTTAATCTACGGATGTAAAAAGAATTGGAAAAGAAAACATTCACTTTTGTGTCATTAAAGTAAGGCTTTCAATTTTATAGAAAACTAATGGTCTCACTCCTTTCTTTCGGGCTTGTTGGGTTTTCTTATCTTTCCTCTCTTCCCCACCCCAAGCTCGTGCCTTATTTTTTTGATAGTTAGCCGGCTCATAAATAAAAGGGCAATTATACCTTATGTCTGGGGGCCACCAAGAGCCCACGATTGAAGATGATCGTAATTTCCGTGGCTGGCGCCAAAATAAAATAAACTCTTGATCGCGCCCAGACCATGGGGCGATTAGAGACCAATGGCTCACAATTGACACCTAGTGCGTGGGGTTCCGAGCGTTGTAAAATACAGAAAAAAAATTACGGTCTCAACGCTCGGAGAAAAAGTTCGAAGAAAGTCCGAAAAAAAATCCCGGAAAGACAGAACACTCGATCGTTACGTTTTTGGAGCGTTAGTGAAAAGTTTCTTTTCAGGTATAATGAGTTACGAAGAAAAGTTTCTGAAGATTACCACTCCAGGTTTTTTTGAATCCTGTGAACTGAACGGCAGCTTTGAGCGCTCTGATCCTGATTAAGGCAGTGATTGATAAAATATTGGAATGTGCATTTAATAATTTCGTTTTGTTTAATCTGTTCCGATAATTCAAATAGAATAAAATTCTATTTATTTAAAAAGAAAAGAGGATAAATTACAAGTTTTTTTTGGCAAAAATTCATTCTTGTAACTCGCCTGTATTATTTATACCCCCCCCGCCTCCATCCCATAAAGATAAATGTCACTTTTGCATCATGCCCACCTCAGCGGAAAGAGCGGTCCGATAGATACGATGAGAGCGGAACAAGGACAGAGTAGGGCGTGAGCGTACATGGTATCTTCTCTCCCTCCCTACGGCACCAAACACTGCTCTCACTCATACCCAAGCCAACCTGGCTTGACGTACAGCGCGCGTTGGACTTTCTCCATAGCAACAACATTACTCATAATTAGTTAGTTAATAAATTAATAATCTTGGGGTGGTAGTAAATGGATAATCAGTTTACGTAACGAAAGATTGTTAGGTAAAACAAACCTGTTATTTTTTATTAGGAACAGCAACTTTACTGATCATTAATTAAGAAAGTGAATCAATCTAAGGATTTGCTTAAGGGTTTGCATTAAAAGATTTAAATGAAATTTGAAAAGAAGTTCTAGGATTTTCGAAGAATTTGAAATAATCAATGCGCTTCGTGAGACTTAGGGATACTCTGAAAGTTAATCCATTTTTTTTTGGAGATTTGAATCGACCCTTAAGTCTCCGCTTGGTGTAATAGCACGTCAATTATTTTATCACATTTAACGGACTTTACTGAATACCAGTGAATTAAGGGATTTGAAAGATTTCGAGGAATTTGAACGATTTATTCAGAAAACTTTAAAGAATAATTCTAACCAAGTCGCTTATGAAAGTGTTAGGTTTTATTGGATTGGAAATTTCGCAATTGTTATTAAAAATAATGTTAAAAATACTGTACAAAATGTCGTTCTTGGATTCAATTTCGGGAGTGAAAACGTTTACAGAACTAAAACACCTGATATCCGAGTTGGACAATCGTGAACTGATAGATGCCCTACAACTCATGTCCATTGACACATCCGGCGGTAGGAGGAGGAGAAGCTTCGGGTTGCGTAAGGGTATAAAACTAATAAAGGGAATGTCGAGTCGGCCTCGGATGTAACTTCAGTTACAAACGAGACTTCGGGAGGTTCGGACCTTGAGATTGGGGATTTGTTTTCAGAATTAGTTTCAGCCTTACGAAAAAACCCCCATCTTAACTTGTGTCCGGCAACAATGGCTACCGAAACACTAGTAGCAACAAATACAATCACAACCAACGCTAATATGTCGATTTTCACGGAGCATAGTGAGTTTAACCCGGTTGTAAGAACGAATCAATCATTACAAACCACGACTACGGCCGTCAGTCTTTTCCACCCGTTTACACCCCAAAAACGTTGCGTTGTCGTTTCAGTATTTGAATTTTTACGGATTGCCAGACCCTTGCAGGCTTTCGGGTCGACCTATGCAACCGGGAGGGGCTGAGGGTGACACGGCTGAGGCGGGCTTTCTACTTCCAAATTCAGTTCATTCTATCGAACCTAGGGGTGCAGATGGCCAAAAACCCGGTATGATTGGGGCACCAAGAGGGAATCTCAGCCCGCAGAATCACACCCCCGAACAATACCGAACCAAGATTCCGACGGCCGTTGGCCAACGAGTATTCTTGGGGGCAATGACAAAAACTCCGCATGCAGGGTATAAGAAAAAGATAAGGCCACGGTCGGATAGTTCTGAACAAGGCCAAGAGGACCGCTTTACAAGATACGAGGGCGAACTGAGTCATGCACGGAGGCTATACACCACCCGTAACATAAACAGGCTTTCTGAGAGTCATCACGAGAAAAGTAGGCCTCCTAACTTACAATACCGCCCCTCAGATCGCCCGCCCCTCAATTTGAGAAGGCCCAAACGTTCAAAAATTGACCCGGGATTCGATCGCGATAATTCATCAGATAGAAACACAACCTGCCAGAATATCCCGGCAAGCCCGAATCGGAGAAACAGGGCGGTTCTCGGAGAAATTATATCCGCTTGGAAACTGACCTTTGCCGGCAGCACCAAGTTGAGCGCCGACACCTTTTTAATGCAACTTGAGGACCGAAGAAAAGTGACTCAAGTTTCGTGTTACGTGTTCGTGAACAGATCCACAGCCGTACCCAAGGTAAGGAGGAAACAATCGACGATTATCTGACGAATTTTGAGGGCCTTATCAGCCTTCTGGAAGATGAGGTACCTATAGTGGAACAACTAGACTGGACCCACAGAAGGCTAAGACCCCGATGCCACCAAGTGATCCGTCGATCCTATTTCCGCTCCTTCAACGAATTGTCAAGGTTAGGTAGAAGCTGGAAAAAACAGTGGGATGTCTACATAAAGGAAAACAAACCTCCACCCGCTCCAGAAAGCTCCTTTCTCCAGGATTTCGCTCACCGAGCGAAGTCTACTCCAAAGGAACCAAGAAAGGCCAACTCATCATCAGTTTCCGAAGAAGAAAACTCCACAGCGGCAATATCAGAACGTGATAACACCGCCGAAGATAAAAACAAGAATTTTAAAGGCCAGGATAATAAGGAGAGTGAGTCGAAAAATAATGGCAGCGACATAAGTAGCGGAAATGGCAATAAGGAGGCCTCGAAGAATCCTAGCGACAAAAAGAGTAAGGGGATCCCTATTCCTGAGTCCAGTACCGAGTTGAACCAAGCGGAAATTAAGCAAGAGGTTACTTGCTACCGCTGTAAACAAATAAGTC
The DNA here is from genome assembly GCA_932195095.1 of Andricus curvator. NCBI lineage: Eukaryota > Metazoa > Arthropoda > Insecta > Hymenoptera > Cynipidae > Andricus > Andricus curvator. Next base: position 18,336 of record CAKNYM010048061.1, on the reverse strand, counting down.
ACTATCAGAAGGGTTGCGCTCAACCCCGTAAGCTTACTTGCTATAAGTGCAAGAAAGAGGGATTTACGTTAAAAACTTGTCCAGGTTGTTCGGGAAATGGAGAGGGGAATCAGTAGGCACGTTCCCTACTGCCTCTCAAACTACAGGTACCGTTACCTCAAGATTTACTAGTGTCCCTACACTCAGCCAAAGTGCGATAGATAATTCAACAGATTCGTCGAATTTAATTGATTTTTGTTTTCCAAAGAATAAATTTAGCACCACGGTAGTATACCCGAGGGGCGACAAGGCTTATCCCGAAGGACCGGACCAACCGATCTCCGTACAGGCTGCTACAGATATGGATAGTTATAGAGGGGTCAGAATGCCCACGGGCGGAGACGATTGCCCCCTCGATTACACATGAGAAGCCGATTCCAAGACGGACCCAAGCGAGCCCGTGGTTCTAACCGTTCAGGCTGTCGTGCATCGGGAGGATATTCCGGTCACGGTCCCGACCGTAACTGTGACAGATTTTAAGGATAGGTCTATTTCTAACGAAAATGATTTGGAAGCAATAGAAACGTTAGAAGAGGAACCCCTCTCTGAACAGTAACTAATCAGTGGAATAATCCATACAGAGGAAGTACGTGGTAGCGTGCATCTCACGGTAATCATCAATACAATTCCAGTGGAAGCGTTATTCGACCCCGGATTTACTAGGACATTCATCAGGAAGGACATTTCGGAAAGAGTTTTGAACTCATTGGGGCTGGAGATAGATCGTTCTCGCAAATCAATAATGATAAAGGCTAATGGCTCTCGAGATCACGTCGAAGGCAAGGTGGCCTTACCGCTAACAATAGAGAAAACTACTAGGGACTGCGAAGTCGGAGTAACAGGCAATCTAGACACCGAATTAATTTTGGGATTGGACTCACAAGAAAAATTTGATTTAGTTTTTGCCGCAAAATCGAAGAAAATTTGGATGGCCAATGAAGAAGGTGAACAACATCCACTTACCACATGGCTCATGAAGGATGACGGCTGCTGTGGAATTCTGGACCTAGGGGACAACGAAAAGGAGCTGCTTAAAGGCTTTTTGGATGGAAGACTCCCTTAAATGAGCAAGAACGGAGGTCAACTCCGCGCCACTCATCTAGCGAAACATAAGATAGATGTCCAGGGTCACTCAACAATTAAAGAGCGTAACCGCATTGTCTCGCCAAAGGTAAAAGAGGCAATGTAGGCCGAGTTGGATAGGCTACTATCAGAGGGCATCGTGAAGAGCTCCCGAAGCGCATATCCGTTACCCAACATGGTTGCCATCCTGAGTCAGCTTCGTTCAGCTAAGTATATTTCGAAAATAGATCTCAGCGCCGCTTTCAACCAAATTCCGCTTGAGGAATCTAGTCAAGAATACACGGCCTTCACTGTACCGGGCCGGGGCTTTTTCCAATATGTCAGGATGCCTTTCGGCTTGACACGTGGCACGCGTTCTGCTATCTCGACGATATTTTGGTGTTCACTGAGACCTTCAACGAACACCTAGAGTGGCTGGACAAGGTCTTGGATGCGGTGGAAGAGGCCGGTCTCACAATAAATTCCGAGAAAAGTGAGTTTTGCTGTTCCAAGATGAAATACTTAGGTTTCTTAGTAAACAAGGAAGGGCAGAAACCACATCCCGAAAAAATGGTACCCATTGGATCCTACGCTCCCCCAAGAAATGTCAAGCAACTCCGAAGATTTATAGGCCTGACTTCTTGGTACCACAGGTTCATCCCAGAAATCGCCAGGACAGCAGAGCCCCTCACAGCACGTTTTCGCAAAAATGTTAGCTCGCATTGGAACGCGGAACAACAAGAAGCATTCGACTGGCTGAAGAAAGCCCTGACTACCGCGCCAGTCCTGGCCTACCCCTCATTCGGAGACGTCGAAACAGCACCTTTTCATCACCAAACTGACGCGAGCGCCACCGGATTGGGAGTGGTACTGACAGAGAATCAATAGGGACAAGAGAGAGTCATCACCTAAGCAAGCAGAACACTCACTGCAGCTGAGCGAAATGACACGGTTACCGAGAGGGAGTGTTTGGCGGTAGTTTGGGGATTCCGCAAGTTCCGCGAGTTCCTAGAAGTGTTCCATTTTAAGGTAATAACTGACCACAGTAGCCTTGAGTCGTTGCACAACTTAAAGGACCCTACCGGACGCCTGGCTCGATGGTCTCTGGGGCTCTTGGAGTACGACTTTGAGATTCTACACAGGAAAGGGGTGTTACACCAGGTACCAGATGAACTTTCCAGGGCTACCGAGGAACAAAAGATCCCCACAGCATCAGTAGAAGATACCACTGAACCAGAAATGGCAGAAAGTATCGATTCCTGGTACCAAAGGCGGGTGGAGGCAGTTAGGTCTAAGCCATGGATTTTTCCCGACTGAAAGATAGAAGTGGGTAGTTATACAGACATAGACCAAACCCAAAGACCGAAGACCTATTACCGGACCTGGAAGCTTGGAAGATGGTGGTCCCAGAGGAACTCAGGACAAAAGTTCTGGCAGAGACCCAGAATGAGGCACAGTAAGGTAATTTGGGAGCAGACCAAACATACCAAAGGGTGGCCCAAAAATATTACTGGCGCGGAGTCTATGGCGATGTAGCAAGATACGTGCGGCACTGCGATTCCTGTCAGAGGTGCAAGGTCGAACAGTCCCGCCCGACTGGTTTGATGGGGCAACGTATAGTAGAGCAACCACGGACGGTAGTTGCCTCGGACATAATGGGCCCCTTCCCACCCAGTGAGTTGGGTTACCGCTACGTCTTGGTGTTTCAGGACCTATTCACCAAGTGGATAGAGGTCGTCCCTGTACGCGCCGCGAATGGCCCAACCATCAGAAAGAATTTTGAGGATCTGATCATATCGCGCTGGGGAACTCCTGAAGTCCTCCATACTGACAACGGTACAGAATTCTGCAACCGCCTGATGCAACAATTGTGTAGAGACATCATAATTATTGTATACACCACGAATCCAGTCTATCATGCCCAGACAAATGCCACCGAACGGGTGAACATAAACCTCAAAACCATGGTGATAACGTTCCTGAATAAAAATCATAGGGAGTGGGGTCGACATCTTCACGAATTCCGCTTCGCCTTCAATACGGCTATACATGGCTCCCTCAAGGTTTCCCCGGCCTTCCTTAATTTTGGTAGAAACCCTACACCGTACCGGCAGTTGAGGAGAGACCTTGAGAAGAGTACCCCAAGGATACCAGCAAGATACCGAAGGATGGTTAGAGCGAGTGAAGAGATTGGATCACTTGAGGAGACAGGTCGGAGACCTGGTCCTGAGGAGACAGCGGATCCTTTAAAAAAAGGTTGACAACATTGCAGCAAAACTTTCCGAAAAGTTTGAAGGTCCCTACAAAATCTGTAAGAAGTTGTCACCTGTAGTATGTTGCCTAGCAACGCGCAGTGGGAAATTCGCGGGAAAGGAGCATATCCGCCACCTGAAACATTATTTCGAGCAGACGGAAGAGGGCAATACCGATCTTTGAAACGCACTATAGATTTTTTTTAAGGCGGGGGATGGGGAAACGCTGCTACTGTTTCGTCAGTGGATTTCATGTGTTTTCTTTTTTTCTATTTTGTTTTACAGTCAGCGAGCGAAAATCTCTGGCAAGTGGCCACGGAAGCCAGGACAGAAGCTGTTCTACGGTGAGAAGGAACTAACAGAACAACGAGAAATAATCCGCGAGGCCTGTAGACGGAATGAGAGGCTAGCTAGAAACTTTCGAGCACAAACGGGACAGGACTGGTGGTCCGCTCGTTCATCCCATGACTAAACCTGACCACGACTGTTTCAGCACCGAGATGAATTCGCATCTAAAAATTCATACCGTACATTTTTTTTCTCCTAGTTCGTATTCGATTTTTTTTTGTATATGTACATTCCGAAGAGATTACATCACATTATTTAGATATTATTTAGAGATTACATTATTCCGAGATTAGCTAGATTAGTTGGATATTATTAAAGAGCTATTAGTGATACTACAAACAATACCTATATGAAACTCAAATTCATAGGCTCAAGGTTTTTTTTTTTTTGAGTCCGAAATGCCGATAAAAGGAGGATTATCAATGGTCAAAGGTCTATCGGTGTGAGGTAGAAATGTTTTCTTTACTAGCGCAAACCAGTGCAATTTTATCTTTCAGCTAATTCACGACAGTGTAATACCGTGATTAATAATAAAACTTAAAATTACTCAACATGAGCGGGTTAGTTAATCTCTCCCCTGACACTAATAAGATAATCAACATGTTGGGAACGCCATATGCTGAAGACACTGAGCCCCGGTCGTCGATGCCGATCCGGAACTCGCTAGTTAAAAAGGTAAAGTCACATGCTAATAGGGTATATTTCTGATGCTTAACCGGGACGTACACGCCTGCTTAGAATTTACTTTGGTAATAAGGGTCCCTAATCTTGATTAATAATCATTCCTTTTGGTTGTCCGGCCTAACATGTCAACCATACTCCCGATTTCGCTTATTTACCTTACTATGATTTATTATGATTTTGTCCAACACTGTCTCTTTTACTGTTTTCGCTTATCTTCCTTACTAATGACGCGGTGAATCCGGACCTCCTCGTCACATTTAAATTTCCCGCCGGCACCGGTGAACTCGGTCTATAGTTTTCCTTATCAACGCACAGGGGGGGGGGGGGCGGGAGCCTCACCACCCATTTTCAGAGCACTCGCGAAACCTAATAACATTGTTTTATATACGCATTTGTTTTGTTTCTTTTGTTTATGAGCAACAATAATTGTAAAACTGGCGCCATCTTCGATGGGATCATCTGTGGCTGAGATGCAAGGCATCATTTAGACTTTTCTACTCCGCGATCTGCTAGGGTGTTCATGAACCAGAACCTCCTATGTACGCGTGAGTTAGCGCGATTTTGTACGGCGTCGAGCTAAGCTCAAAAATCCCGCCTTTCAAAAGAAAAACTTATATTTATTAATAACATGCCTACTATTGCTCAGACATGCCTCAGGTCACTACCCGTGGCAGATTTACATTTAACGATGTTCATGTAGCGTTCCGATACGAACCTAGAAGTTCGCATGCCGCCTATTGGCTTATTGTATAAATGGCGCGCCCTGCGCGCGCTTTGATTGGTCGCGGATTCCGTGCGAGCCTGGCATTCACTTTTGATCTTAGAGCAACCGCGGCAACGAACCACTCTCTATCTGTGCGTCCTGAGTGGCAGGTCGTTTTTGAAATAAAAAAGAAACAATTTTCAACATACGATGGAAAAATTAAACTTTCGGTCGTAAAAAGTCAATTTTCAATAAAAGAGGAAACGACATTTGAACAAAGTAGTTTAATTTTCAACC
>CAKNYM010048061.1:0-12941 GCA_932195095.1 Andricus curvator | reverse complement strand
AACTTCCCACCAAATAGATGAATTTTTAACTACAGTTACGATGAATCTACAACTTAAACAGTTACATAATCAGTTGAAATAATTGATTTTCAATTTTTTTTAAGTTTTGAAGCCAAAAAACGTTTTTTTTCTGTAAAACTGTTGAATTTTTAAGCCGATAATATGCATCTTCCACCAAATAAGAATTTTCTGGGAAAATTTGAAACAAAGAATATTAATTTTTTCCTAAAAAAGATGATTTTTTATGAAAAAAATTTCAAAATACCATGGAAGAAAATATAAAAATTTCTACATACCGTGCAAAAATTAATCTTTCAATTGTAAAAAGTTAATTTTCAATAAAAGAAGAAACGACTTTTGAACTAAGTAGTATAATTTTCAACCAAAAAGATGAATCATTATTCCAAAAAACAGAATTTTTAACTATGTACTTCAATTTTCAATTACGAAACTACAATTTTAAACAAAATAGTTAAACTTTGAACCAAACAGATAATTTTTCAACTACAGTTACGACGAATCTACAACTGAAACAGTTACATATTCAGTTAAAACAATTGATTTTGAATTTTTAAAAACGGGTTTTCAACCAAACAGATCAATTTTCAACTAAGACAGATATATTCTTAAGCCAAAAAGAGAAATTTTCAAAAAACTAGTTTAATTTGCAACCAAGCAATATTTCAGTTTAATTTTCATCGCCAGAAGAAAGAAAGAAAAGAAGAAAGAAACATAAATATGGCAAATAAATTACTTACAAGAATTTCAACATTTTTTTCACTGGCCAGTTCCTTATTTTCCCTGGCCCTTAATATATTAGGCCTACAAATTAATTCGGTCCCTTTAATGTCATGTGTTGTAACTCTTGGTCGTACTTGAATTTTTTCCCGTCCACACAATATAATAGGGAACTCTTCCGTTTCAAGAATCTAGTACTAAGCCGACTCGACACGAAAGCACCCGAATGTCGTGGAGTCCGCAATCTCGCATCCCCCACTACCATCGTTCCGCGCCGTGCGCGCGCCAGGTCGCATCATTTCCCTTCACCCCGACCCCATAACCCGAGTTTACACGAAAGCACCCGAATATGCTCGAGTGCGCTAAGACACAGCCCCCTGCCATCAAATCGAGTCCCAGTGTGTCGTTTCAAGCAAAGCGCCGGGGCCCCCCCCCCCCCGAGCCTATTACCATTGTCAAGCGTCATTCAGCGTCGCACAGTGGTCCGGATGGTCGAAAAGGTGATCAAAAGTCGAAATATTATCCGATTTACATGAAATTTATTTTGTAAATACTTTTTGGGTCCCTGATTCCAAATCTGTTTTCAAAATTTCAAAATTAAAAATGGCGGACCCAATATGGCAGCTAACACATTCTAAATATGACTACAATTTTATGAAATCCATTTAAGAAACATTGCGTTGGTTGCTGGTTTTAAATATGTCATGAAAAGATCAAAATTCAGAATAGCAAATCTAATACGTTGGCAAAATTGGAAGAAAAAAACCATAAGAGCATGCAATTTATTTTATAATAAACAAACATTTATTTAAATTTACTCTGTGAACATTGCATAGGTATTTAAATTTAAAATTTTCAAATTGTACGCATTTTTGTAGGTTAAACATATATACAAATCATTTAAACTACCCTCGTGAAAAGAAAGACCAACTTAAGACCACAGTATAGGCAGGTATAGGCCTGTCTTAGAGTGGTCTTAAACTTATCTTTTCTGGTCCCCAGAAGACCACAGTCCTCTTGATACAGACAGCTATCCTTATTTCAGAGAGAGAGAGAGGGGGGGTGTCTATTTCAATGCCCTAAAAATGATGCAGGTATAGGCTGAACGGTACAGACCAGAAAAAGACCAAACGTTGTTTGAAACTGGTCTTAAAGTGGTAATAAATTGGAGAAAATAGATATGGCTATTTTGAATTAGAAAGCTGTAACATGTCCGCATTGCTTGATGCAAGTTATAAGAAAAAGTCAAAAAATGTGGTCTTTTTACTTTTTAAACCGGTTTTTCTGCAAACTGCGAAAAAAAGAACATTTTCGCCCTCAAGTTTGTATTATATGGAAAAAAACGTACGGAAGTGTTCCATCAATTGATGATAAACAAAATTTTGTTATTTCGTGTTATTTTCAATTTTGTTTGAAAATAATTAATTTAAATTAAAGTACAGAATCGTCAAATTCTTTACACAGGCCTCACTGGCACTAGCACTATTCGGTTAAAGATCTCTTAGGCACCTGCCACAATGCCCAGGTAACAGGTCCATTATAGGAATTACCTCCAACACCTTTATCTTTCACTTCAATCAAGAAAACCTAGCCGTGGTTGTAGTACCATTACTGAATGGATCTTAAAGTTACCATGTGAGAACATTTCGCTTTATATTTTTTTGAATTAAATTTAATCATTGTTTAGAATAAATTAATTTACAATAAGAAACATTAACTAAATAGAATATTGAAAATCTAAATAGCAAAATACTAAAAACTGTGTAAATTGAAATCACTATTTCATAAAATTGTTATAATAGGCAAACACGCGCCTCAACGCGCGCATAATCCTGCCTATGTGGCTTTCGTAATTAGCGTACCATTTGAAAAGTCGCAAATTGACGCAAAAATCTTTCATGGAAATCAGCTAATTAATTCTTTGACATCAACTTAGCGTTTCCACATTTCGTGGCAAAGGCTGGCAACTTAATGCTTTTTTCAATCGAAAGTTGATTAAATGAGAAATATTTCTACCCATAAAACATTAATAAAAATAATTAATAATATTGACAAATATAAAATTTTTAACACGTGAATCACTTACAGGAGATAATACACTACAATTATATATAACCATTTTTTAAATATTTTTTACTGATGTTAATACAGCAGCTCCTAAAGTTGAGATATACATTAGGGTGACCAGAAAAAAACACTTTTGGTTTTCTTAGGAGTGAAGGGCAAATAACGGTAGTTAATGCGATTGTAGAAGCCAGATTTTTTTAAAAATTTTAAACAATATTTAGAGGTGGCCCATCGTCTTCAAAAGTTGTCATTGCAAAAGCTGACAGTTGCGGTAAGTGAAGAGTTGATCGTAAAGGTGCAACCTCAGCTCTTTTCATCGATGTGACTTCATACCAGGATTAGTTAGCGTCCCCTGAATTATTATTATTCACTTTTCTGAAAAAGGGAAATATGACTAAAAACGCTTGGCGTGAAAGGGTCTGCTTTATGAGTTTATATTGTCAAGACCCACTGTGATCGACTTTTATGGCCGAGCTGATGAGCGCTCCACCCCGAAAATTAAACAGCTTAAGTCGTAGACCTGTCGAATTTTAAAATTTACTCAGATTTGTTTTCATTATTGCAGGCTTATTTATATTTTTCCTAATCTGCTTTTTCAGAAAATGTGATCTTTAACTTTGGAGGAAAATATACTTAAAATTTCAGTATAAGATATATATTATTAGGGCCGTTATTAGTCTTTGAAAACAGTAGAAAACAGTGAAAATGGCACTTTTAAAGCAACCGTAATTAAAGTTTTTTTATAAAATTTGTAATTTAAAATGTTTTTATGTGGATTCTGAGAACCTCAAGAACAACATATTATATGTTCAAATTAAAAAGTGGATAACTTCGTGGTTAAAATCTTAAATGAAAAAAAGTTGAGTTTGCCCATGTTAATTACATAAGAACTTCAAAGACGATGGGCCACCTCTAAATATTGTTTAAAATAAAAAATAAAAAATCTGGCTTTTACAATCGCATAAACTACCGTTATTTGCCCTTCACTCCTAAGAAAACCAAAAGTGTTTTTTTCTGGTCACCCTAATGTACATACGTATATGTATGTATGTATGTATGTATGTATGTATGTATGTATATGCAGGGTGTTTTTTTTAACTTGAGACAACGAAATATCTCAAAAAATACGCATCCTACGGAAAAAATATCTAGAATAAAAACTTTTTATTTTCGAGGGGGAAAAAAGATTTGCTAAAATTTACCCCACCCCCACAGGAGGCAGGGGTGGGGGTAACTTTGTAATTTCAAATGGCAACCCCAATTTTTTATCACAGATTCAGATTCTCCTTAGGAAATACGTAAGTTTTATTCGGAAAATTTGTTTGGATTCGCGTTAGATGGCGCTGCAATTGCGAAAAATGAAATTGTTGACACTACTTTTAGCTCTACCCAGGAATAACGACGCGGACGTAGTAGTTGTCTATTCCCTTCGGGGTGCTTAATTTCGGTGAGTCCCCTTGCCTCTCACCATCCATCGGGGTGCTTTATTTCGGTGAGTCCCCTTGCCTTTTACCACAGGGATGCTTGATTTCGATTAATTATTTTACAATAAGTGCTCAAAATGGTGTCCTCGCACTTCGATGCACTTGTTAATCCGAGCTTTGAAAGATTCCACACAACTGCGAATTGTGTCTGGTGACATTTGTGCACAAGCAGACCTGATTCGCTCGATCATGTTATCACGAGTTGTGGGCACTTCTTGATAGACGCGATTCTTTAGATAACCCCACAAATAGAAATCCGGCGCCGTAAGATCTGGCGATCTGGCAGGCCAATTTACTGGACCTCCTCTACCGATCCATCGTCCATTGAATTCGCGATTGAGTACTTCCCTCGCGATTGCCGCATAATGTGCTGGACAATCGTCATGTTGAAACCACATGTTGTGTCGCACTTCCAAGCTTAGGTCTTCCAGCAATATTAGAAGTTGATTTTCTAAAAAGTTACGATATTTTTCACCGTTCAAATTTCCATCAATAAAATACGGACCGATAAGTTGATCTCCAATTATTCCACACCAAACGTTCACGGACCATGGACGCTGATGCTCAACTTCACGCAACCAATGTGGATTTTCTACACTCCAATAATGCATGTTGTGCCGATTAACGTTACCATGGTTTGTGAAAGACGACTCGTCTGTGAAGAGTACTAGAAAAAAGAAATTCGGGTTTCCTTGTATCTGCTGAACCGCCCATTGACAAAATGTCACTCGGTTCTGAAAATCATTGCCATGAAGTTCTTGATGCAGTGAAATATGATACGGATGATAATTATTACGTTTTAATACCTTCCAAACACTGGATAGAGACATTCCGGAATCGCGGCTTAGTTGTCGAGGACTAGCATGAGGGTCATGAGTGACTGCAGCTAAAATTGCAATTTCATTATCAACTCCCGTACTTGACGCTTCCTTTTTTTCGGTTGTACACTTCCGTCAGTCATGAAGTTTCGGACAACCCGGTAAAAAGAAGCGCGTGAAGGAACACGTTCTGGAAAGCGTTGAGCATAAAGCGTGAGAGCATCATTGATATTCCTGCCACTTTCTCCATAAATGAGAATCATTTCAATCTTCTGTTGCTGAGATAGAATTTCCATTGTAAAAGTAATGAAGTAAGGTAATGAGGAAATACAACGACACCCAAACCAACTCAAACGAACGTGACCAACAACAATAACCCAAACGAAAGCAACCAACACACCCAAATCAAATGAACACAATCAACCTTCCTAATGAATAAACGTTAAGCACGGACAGACGCGGTTATCGCTCGGCCGGAATGACGTCGAGGATTGTAGACAGTGGAGACTCGATGATATGTAATGTCTACATCCAAAATCGACTGTCGTCAACCAACTGCATTCGGGAATGGTTTTCGACAGTTTTATCACGTTTACTGTCCCGTTGCCAAAAGTTCAAGCACCCCGATGGATGGTGAGAGGCAAGGGGACTCACCGAAATTAAGCACCCCGAAGGAAATAGACAACTACTACGTCCGCGTCCTTATTCCTGGGTAGACTAAAAGTAGTGTCAACAATTTCATTTTTCGCAATTGCAGCGCCATCTATCGCGAATCGAAACAAATTTTCCGAATAAAGCTTGCGTATTTCGTAAAGGAGAATCTGAATCTGTGATAAAAAATTGGGGTTGCCATTTGAAATTACAAAGTTACCCCCACCCCTGCCTCCTGTGGGGGTAAGGGCGGGGTAAATTTTAGCAAATCTTTTTCCCCCTCGAAAATAAAAAGTTTTTATTCGAGATATTTTTTCGGTAGGATGCGTATTTTTTGAGATATTTCGTCGTCTCAAGTTAAAAAAAACACCCGTATATTAGGGTGGCCGAAAAATATTAATTTTGGAATTTTCGACGCGCGTCGACGCCAAATTGTTCTCTCGTAGAAACAAATGAATACATATTTTTTATTTTGAAATAAAATGATTGTTAGTACTTTGTAAACTATTTTGAAGTTTTCTCCCAACGTACGAATTAAAACAAAGAAGTTTCAAGAGAACCTGAAGCGAGCCCTGAGATTTAACCCAGACGGCAGTTTTAGTGTTATTACTCTGTTATTCAACTCATTGAAGTCAAGTATCCCCCTAGGCCTAGGGTGCGGGTATTGTAAAAAAATTAGTTGGTTCCCCAGAAAGGGCGAAAAAAATTGAGGAAATGTGCTGGGTTACAGGTTTGGGCCTGTAGCAGGGAGCTTTATGGTCGAGCCTGCATCTGGAAGTCCTAAGCCTTTAACAATAAGCCACTCTGTGTTCAACTTACAAGGGGGGTTAGGTTGGTGTCCGACGTCGATTTTTTTGTAACTTTGCAGGTTAAAAGAGGATCCCAGACTATGAAAAAAAATTAATTTTTTGGACAATCGTTCATATTTAGGGGTGGAAATCACCCCTTCTATATTTTTGATACTTTTACTGTTTTAAGAGGTGTCATTGTTTTTTCTTTCTTATTTTTGCACAAAATTGTTCTAATTGATTCTATATTATAATATTATCTTGAGTTTTAAAAATACTTACCCCCTAGAGTATGATAATTCAAAAAATCTACCCCTATAGGATGCTTCGCCATATGACACATAGTTTAAGATTTTGGACTTTGTTGCTGCAAACATTTAGTTTTGATAATTAATTCTATTAAGAATTATCAGTCTTATTCGAAATAACACCTAAATTATGTGCCATCCACCCCTTTAGTATTATCAATAAATAAAAAATTTAGTTATTAATATGTCATTTTTGTAAGTAATGAATTAAAATATTTAGTTTGGACAATCAATAATAATATAACTAATTATTTGTTAACGATGGCACATGTTTATATTAATAAACCCTTGTTATGTGAAAACTACCCCTCAAAAACTTTCTATGTTTTGTTTAGCAGGCGATTTTAATGACAATACATATATAACGGAACTGTTTAAAAGAATTTTTATTTAGGTTCAGGCACGTACATATTTCCATTGAAAATTGTACACACATACACGTACCCTTTCGCATATCGTCCCTCTAACCCTTATTGCTCAAGGCTTTCGACTTACAATATATCTTCTACGAAATAAAAAATAAATGTGTGATATGATGAGTGTGTGTTAATTTGACCATTTGCAAAATTGCGCATAAAATTCTAATCTAATTCTAATTTTAATCTAAAATTGTTTTAAATAACGAAAGCTTAGTTAAAAAGAAACAATATCATTCGATTTTTAAGGCACGAAGTTTTCACAGTAATGATATTCTTCGAAGAAGTGTTTTAGGCACAACCTCTTCTTGCACCATGCACATGTTATTACTGCAACATCACCGCAAAAATCACAAAAAGGTTCAGTATCTTCCTTGAAACAAAAGTCTACAGGGTTATCAAAATGTGGAGGTCTATTTTCTATATATCCGCTTTTATACCAAGAATATTTGAATACGTTAATAAATCTAGGTGAAGACAATTGATTATGTGTGAGGGACTGTAATTTTATAATGTTATTTCTAATATGCAAGTTAATATCAGACCTCAGAAGAATAGAAGTGTCAGAGATTTTTCGTACGAAATTCTTCCAGATCCTAAACCCAAACACATCCAAGGGCTGAATTTTCTCAGTTGTGCCGTTTGGAATAGTTTTCAGTAAAAGGGTTTTACCTTCCGGTATAGCAGTTTGCACGGTTTGTTCACACTGGCCACTCCATGAATCTAACAATAACACAGAATTTTCTCCTACGTTAGGGAAAAATACATCTTGAAGCCACATTTGCAGTAATTCTGAAGAAAGTTTACCGGATTTAGAGGCTTGCAAATAAATATTGTTTGCCTGAAAAAGCCCTTGGCTTACTCTTGGTCCAAATTCTCCGGATGGTTCCTTTAAAACTACAAAAAGGGGTGAAAGTAATCTTCCATCGGCAGATATGGTTGGCTGAATCGTATAGCTATGCGTGGTGGAGGAAACCGATTAAACACATTTTCACAGTTTTTTTTCCTTTAAAGCTCAAAGTTCTTCCACTGTGTAATTCTAAATTAAAGCCACTTTGATCGGAATTGAAAATTTTGCTTTCCCCATACCTCAGAATTTCTGATTTTACATTGTTTTTAAAAACGTCGCATTCTTGTTCTGTATCTCTAGTGTCATGTAAAGATGATACAGATATAAATTTTGTGATTTTTCGCGAAACAACGTTATGCATTTTCTTGAATTTCCGTACCCACCAACGTGATGCTTTAAACCATGGCATGTCCAATTCATGCTTCTTTTGTAAAGCCCATCTTCGAAGATCTATATCGTGAACTGTCATCTTTGAATCAATAGCCTCCTTCAAATTGTCGAAAGTGTATTTTGCAACTTTGTATAGCTTATCTTCTCGGTCACCACCACTGTTGACTTGTTGTCAACAGCTTCTTTTTTATAGTGGAAATTAACTCTCTCCTCTTGATATAAACAACTAGGAACTTCACCATAATCCTTTTCTCCTTCTTGTTCTTCATCTTCAATCGGTTGTATGTCAATTTGACTATCCTCATGAGCAAATTGTAAGTCAACTGAATTTTCAATAATAAATTAGGAATCAAACACATTTTTCATTATAATATCCTCTATTACATCGTGTAGATGTACCTCCTCACGTGTTACTTCTGAAGGCTGAATGCCAAGTTTTTCCTTATTGAACGTTATTGTCAATAACGATATTATATTTAATGGATTGATTCTCATTTTATTAGTAATACTCCGCACAATAGAAAAAGAAGCAAATGTGACTGAACAAATGTTCTTTTCTTTCGCTTTATAGACATGCCTGAGTTCGGGGTGCTGAAAATAATTTAGATGGAAACACGACGACGAACCGGCGAAACGCCCACATTCAGTGGACGGATCAACCTAAGGTTTATGGCGCGTATGCACACTCTGTGGTGCCAGAAACACCCAGAGCTTCAGCACGTTTCGCATCAGTCTTTGCGAAATCAAGCAGTCAACCTCCGGAAAAATGGATATGTACGCGGAACGCTTCCCCAACCGCTGCTTTATGAAGCCGTAGACGAAGATGAGGAAGCGACATTGAGACCAACCGCAGAAAGCAGGCACCTTCTGAGAGATGATCGCAATTTCATTACAAGAAGGAACATTAACATGCAAGTTCCTCCTAAGCCCCAAGATCTGACTGAAATGGATGCCATCCTTCGTGGAGATATATCGCAAGAGTCCGACCTCTGGACCATCAATTGCTCAGTTTATGGTGCTGCGAGAGCTTTGGCTGATTCAAATCGAAGGCTAAAACCGACGATGGATCAAAAGACCAAAAGACGCTTGCATCAACTGAACAAGAAGATTGGATGGGCAAGACAGAATGCGTCCCGTGTTCAATGTGTGATTGACTACATAACATCTGGTAGACCGTTTACGGAAAGGGTTTGAAAGTCGCCCAAGAACTAAGGATCTTGAATCACACACTAAACAAGTCAAAGCTGCTGACAATCAAGCAGCATATTGTTGTCAAAATACGGCTGTTATCTGACACAAGGAGGAGAATACAGAAGAGGGAGAGATGGATCAGGGAGAATCAACAGCTTCTCGCTGACCCATCGCGCCTCTTCAGCGATCTACCTGTTTCTGTAAAAAATCCACCCAAGCCCAAGGAGGTAGAGACTTTTTGGAGAGAGGTGTACAAGATACCGAAAACACTAGAGTTGAAAGAAGATACTGACAATATCATCCGCTTCAAGGAGTTTTGCGATAACCTCATAAAATCTGAGGAGGAATGTCCATCAATGACTGCCGAAGAGGTGAAAAAAGCACTTAGAGGCACGAAGAACTTTCCCGCTGCTGGACCAGATTGTATCAAGAACTTTTGGTGGAAGAAGTGTACTGTTACACACCAACATTTGGCCCGCATATTCACCTCATATTTAAAGTCGGAGACGCCCATTCCGCAGTGGCTGGTGTTAGGACGCACTATACACGTGAAAAAAAGGCAACTTGTCCAACCTAGAGAATTACAGGCCAATAACTTGTTTGAACACGCTGTATAAGATCTTTACAGCTGTCCTCAACAACAGGATTGTCCGACGAATTGAGCCTGTATGGTGAGAGATGTACGAACAACGTGGCTCGAAAAAAGGTGTAGCAGGCTGTCGAGAGAACCTGCTAATTGACAGGTGTGTCTGTAAGGACGCTGCAGCCCATCAGCGCGTCCTGTCAATGGCCTGGATTGACTACCGGAAAGCTTTCGATTCAACCCCTCATAGACTTATCATATGTCTGTTGGAAAGCTTGAAGGTACATCCACACATAGTGAGATGCATAGAGAGATTGATGCCTCTTTGGAAAACTAGATTCACTATCTCATCTAGAAATTATCGTGTGACAACGAACAACGTCACCTTCCAGAGGGGCGTCTTTCAAGGTGATACCATGAGCCCTTTGCTTTTTTGCATCAAACTTCTGCCTCTATCTCTCGCACTACGAAATTCTCCTGGATACCTCTGTGGCGACGTTATCAGCGCGAACATAAGGTCACTCATGTATTTTATATGGATGACCTGAAGATCTATGCCTCTGGTAAAAGCAAACTTCAAACTGCTATAAATATTATCAAGAACTACACAGGAGAGATTGGGATGGACTTTGGCTTGGACAAGTGTCCCAAAATTCATCTGAAGAAAGGAAAGATTACTGACGTTCCCAAGGACCCTGAGCTTGTGGATATAAGTGTTATCAGACATCTTAATACTGGAGAGACCTATACATACCTGGGCGTGCCTCAAAACCGCATTCAGGACGTAACATCAGTGAAGGAGTCTCTCCAAAGCAGTAACAAGCATCTTCTTCGACAGATTTGGTCTTCCAATCTGTCGGCGTTGAACAAGGTATCTGCGACTAATAGGCTTGCCGTCCCGGTTCTACTCTACTCGTTTGGGGTAGTTCAATGGACGAAGAACGAGCTTAAGGTCCTTGATGTCACTACACGTATGATCATGCATATGCATAAAAGCTTGCATATCAATTCGTCAGTTCCGCGATTATATGTATATTTCACGCCGTCAAGACGGACGCGGACTTCTGAATCTCCAGTGTCTTCATAACCGGATTGTTCAAAGTACAGCTTACACCGTTGCGAATGGCAGAGATCCTCTCCTAAAGATGGTCAGGAACCACGAGATGATTGGCGAAGGAGCGTTCCTTTACAAAGCCGCGGAGCAAGCGGCCGAGACCCTTGGCCTGAAGTTTAACATCAGAAGTGAGGAAAGTGCATTACTTCATCTAGATGCTTCACTTCTAAAAACCAAAGTGAAGAAAGCAGAGTTTGAAAATTTTCACCAAGATCCACTCAACAAGAAAATGCACGGAAACTTTCACAGAAATGTAGAAAAACAGTCCTTGTCGAAGGAGCAAACTTTTGCTTTCCTCAAATCATCAGGGCTTAATTCAGGTACAGAGGGTTTTATTTTCGCATGCTAGGACGGTGTCATTTCCACCTTAGCATACCGTGAGCGCATTTTATGTCAAGAAGTTCCCAGTGATAGGTGCAGAGCGTGTCATGCACACGCTGAGTACCTAGAACACATACTATCAGGGTGTCCGACCCACGCGGGAACTACTTATATCTACAGACATAATGCGGCCCTAAGAGTGCTTTATTACCACCTTTGTCGCTCGTCCGGTGTTGGCCGCGACCCTGCCCTGCCGAACGCTCCAAGGGAAATAGAGTCGATTGTCCGAAACGAGAAGTGCCAAATTTTTTGGAACTACGATTTTCGGGCAGCAGTCTCCGTTGCGCACTCGAGGCCTGACATTGTTTTCCAAGACTTCGAGAAACGAACTATATTCGTGATCGAATTCTCGGCTCCGTTCGAAAACAACATCACTGCAAAGGAGAAAGAAGAAGAGGAGAGGTATCAAGACCTTAAAAGAGAGCTACAACGACTGTACCCAAAATATTCGGTACAAGTAATTGTTCTTGTGATAGGTGCTGTCGGAGGTGCGCAACTATCACTGGTTCGTAACCTTAAAGCCATACCCGCGTGCCAAAAATATGCCAAGGCACTTGCGAGATGGATGCAGAAAGCAGTCATCCTTGGGTCGCTTCGTGTCCTCAAGACACGCGAGGGTTTCGCCGGCCTGTCTTTGTGATTTCGTCGTTGCCTATGACCACCCATCTCACGGTTGTGAGACGTGGCCGTGGATGTGATTTACCGCGGTGCTACTGGGGGCTATTGACATTTTTTGGATGGCAGTTGCTCTTAGTGGAACCCTGCGCTGGTTGTTTAACTTTATATATATATATATATATATATATATATAATTAAAAGTTTGTCATAAGTATAACCGCCGCAAATCCCTTATCCCTTATCTTTATTTTCTTTCTCCTTGGCTGTGACGTTTTTGACAGCTGGTGCCGAAAATTCGATAACGAACATGGTTCGTTTCTCGAAGTCAACGAGAACTATGTCAGGCCTTGAGTGCGCAAACAAAACAATTGTTGAGAATATGAAGTTCCAGTATATGCGGCACTTCTCATTTTCGACAATTGAATCTATTTCTCTAGGAGCGTTTAGCGGAGAGGTATTTGGGCTAATGCCATGAGAGTGACAGAGATGGTAATAAAGCACTCTTAGTGCCGCATTGTGCCTTTGGATGTAGGTCGTTCCCGCA
>CAKNYM010048060.1:82309-103410 GCA_932195095.1 Andricus curvator | reverse complement strand
GTCGGGAATTTTATTTTTCTGGATTTTGCAGTCGTCCCCGAGGGACGATAAAAAATACAGAAAAATAATATTTCCGACACTGTAAAATTCCCGAATTGGAAAATTCTCGAAAAATGAAATTCCCGAACAGTTTATAATATTTCAGAATTGATAATTTTCAGAATAATAAAATTTCAGACAGAAAATTGCCGAATTATAAAATGCCCGAACTAGACAAATTCTCGAATTTAAGCAATTAAAAAAATTGTTTTTGAATAAATATGATTTATTTATTAAAAATACAGTAATCAAATACTTTATCAAAGAAATTTTTTTTATGTTTAAAGTTTTTCAAAATTATAGTTCGAATTTAAAATAATACTAATTGTATAAAAATTGCATACAAAAGTAAAGTTGAAAACACGTGCGCTTCGAACAAAAAAATAAATTTCTTCCTATATTTTCGCTGAACCTAATAACAATAAACAACATTTTTTTTTAAACTTTGCAGGATTCAACTCAGCACTGATTTATCTCGAAATTCCTGTTTAATTTTTTTTTTAATTAACAATGAAGTTTTAGAAACATTTTTTGTAACTTTTTCTAAATACTATGCAAAATTACAAACAAAATTTTCTATTCAGATATATATTTTTTCAACTATTGTAATTTTAAATTCAAACAATAATTTTTAAGAACTTTGAACATTTACAAGATTGTTTTCTTTGAAAAAAATATTCGATTATTTCATTTTTAATAGAAAAATAATATTTAACAAAAAATTATTTTTTTAATTGATTAATTTCGGGAATTTTCTTTCCAATAATTTGGGATTTTAATATTTCAGCAATTTTATAATTTCGGGAATTTTACAGTCTCGGGAATTTAATTTTTCGTGATTTTTCAATCGTCCCGTCCTTCGGCAATTTTATAATTTCGGGAATTTTCTATTCCGAATATTTTCTTTTTCGGAAACATTACAGTATTGAGGAATATTATTATTCGGGAATTTTATCATTCAGGAATTTTTCAATTCTGGATTTTTATGTTTCGGCAATTTTATTGTTTCAGGAGTTTTCCAATTTAAAAGTTATGTTATTTTAATTGTTTTTAATAGTTCAATTATGAAAATTTACGATTGAAAATCCTTCAATTTTAACGAATTTTAATTTAAAATTCTACAGTTTCTAAAATTTACAATTAAAGATCAATTAATTTGGAATGTCTAAAGTTTAAAATGATGTAATTTTAAATGTCTTTTGAAATATGTTCAATTTTGAAAATTTTCATCAGAAAATTCTTTAATTTTTATTATTTTCAATTAATGATTCTTCAATTTTTAAGATCAAAACTCAAGAGTTTTCAATTTCATTAATTTTTTCATTTACATTTTCAAAATGAAAAACTCTTCAATTTTAACAATATCCAATTGAAAATTCTTCAATTCTTAAGATTTACAATTTAAGTTTTAAATTATGAAATTTTGAATACTTTTTTTTTAATGACTCAATTTTGAAGATTTGAAATTGAAAACTGTTCAATTTCAAAGATGTTTAAATAAGAATTCTTTAATTTAGATGATTTGGAGTTCGAAAGTTAAGAATTTTTAATTCAAAATCTTTAAAATTGAAGAAATTTCACATATAAATCATTAAAATTGCAGCAGTTTTGATTGCATAACTTTTTAATTGTAAATTTCAAAAATCAAATCTTTTTAATTTTACAGATTTACAATTGAAAGTTCTACATTTTTAAAGAGTTTAATTAATTAAATAATATATATAATAATATATAATATATATAATAATAATAATATACATAATATGAGAATTTTTTTTTTTACAATTCAAAATGCTTATATTTTTAAAACACAGAATTGCAAATTATTCAGTTTTCCTGATTTATATTTTATATTTATATTATTTTAATTTTTTCTTTTTGGAATAGACAGTTCATATAAAAACTCTTAAACTTTAAGGATGTATCAATAAAAATTCTTTAATTTTAACGATATACAATTTGAAATTCTTCAAATTTTAAGATTTTCAATTGAAGATTCATTAATTCGGATTGAGTATAGTTTAAAATGATTTTAGTTTTTAATGATTTTTTTAGAATAGTTCAATTTTGAAATTAAAAACTCTTCAACTTTAAGGATGTATAAATAAAAATTCTTAAATTTGGACGATTTTTCAGTTCAAAACTCAAGAGTTTTTTATTATAAATCTTATAAGTTGAATAAATTTAAAATTTTAATCATCAAATTACAAAATTTTTAATTTTAAAACTAGAAAACTAGAAAACTAGAACTAGAAGATTCTCGAATTCAAGCAATTAAAACAATTGTTTTTGAATAAATATTATTCATTTATTAAAAATACAATAATCAAATACTTTAATCAAAGAATTTTTTCAAATGTTTAGTGGTTTTTAAAATTATTATTTGAATTTAAAATAATAATAATTGTATAAAAATTGTATACAAAATAAAAGTTTAAAACACGTGCGCTTTGAACAAAAAAAGAAATTTCTCCCTAAATTTTCACTGAACTTAATAACATTTAAATTTTCTTTCCAAAATTTACAATAAAAATCAATTAATTTGGAATTTCTAAAGTTTAAAATGATGTAATTTTAAATGTCTTTCGAAATATGTTCAATTTTGAAGACTTTCAACAGAAAATTCTTTAAATGTTATTATTTGCAATTGATGATTCTTCAATTTTTAAGATTTTGGAGATCAAAACTCAAGAGTTTTCAATTCTAAATCTTCCAGATTGAAGAAATTAAAAATTTAAATCAAAACTAAAAATTTTTTCATTGTAAAACTTAAAACTAGCATTAATTTTTTATTTTACATTTTAAAAATTAAAAACTTTTTAATTTTATCAATATCCAATTGAAAATTCTTCAATTCTTAAGATTTACAATTGAAGTTTTAAATTATGAAATTTTGAATACTTTTTTTTTGAAATGACTCAATTTTGAAGATTTGAAAACTGTTCAATTTCAGAGATGTTTGAATACAAATTTTTTTATTTGGATGATTTTCAAGATCGTAAGTTAAGAGTTTTCAATTAAAAATTTTTTAAATTGAAGAAATTTCAAATATAAATCATCAAAATTACCGAATTTTTGATTGTATAACTTAAAAATTACATACTTTTTAATTGTAAACTTCAAAAATCAAATCTTTTTTATTTTAAAGATTTACAATTGAAAGTTCTACATTTTTAAAGAGTTACAATTCAAAATGCTTCAATTTTTGAAACACAGAATTGCAAATTATTCAGTTTTCAAGATTTATATTTTAAATTTATATTATTAAATATTTTTTTTGAATAGGTAGTTCAATTGAAAACTCTTAAATTTTAATGTATCAATAAAAATTCTTAAATTTTGATGATTGTGAAGATCAAAACTCGAGTTTTTTATCATAAATCTTATAAGTTGAAGAAATTTCAAATGTAAATCATCAAATTACAGAATTTTTGAATTTTAAAACTTAAAACTAGTATAATTTTATCTGTACATTTTCAGAATTGAAAACTCTTAAATTTTAACGATCTGCAATGTTTAATTTTTCAATTTTTAAGATTTACAATTGGTAATGCATTAATTTGGAATGTTTACATGTACATAGTTTTAAATGATGCAATTTTCAATGATTTTTGGAATAGTTCAATTTTGTAGATTTGAAATTGAAAACACTTCAATTTTCCAGATTTTTGAATAAAATTTCTGAAATTTTAATTATTTTGAACATAATAAAAGTCCAGAGTTTTCAATTCTAAATGGTCGAAACTGAAGAAATTTCAATTATAAATTATAAAAATTACAGAATTTTGAATTTTAAAACTTGAAACTAGTATAATTTTATTTGTACATTTTCAGAATTAAAAAGTCTTCAATTTTAACAATCTGCAATTTTTAAAATTTACAATTGGTGATTCATTATTTTGGAATGTTTACATGTTAAATAGTTTTAAATTATGCAAT
Source organism: Andricus curvator (assembly GCA_932195095.1). Taxonomy (NCBI): domain Eukaryota; kingdom Metazoa; phylum Arthropoda; class Insecta; order Hymenoptera; family Cynipidae; genus Andricus; species Andricus curvator. The sequence goes on along the minus strand of CAKNYM010048060.1, from coordinate 99,432 downwards.
TTTCAATGATTTTTCGAATTTTTCAATTTTGTAAATTTGAAATTGAAAACACTTCAGTTGTCTAGATTTTCGAATAAAATTTCTGAAATTTCGAACATCAAAAAGTCCAGTTTTCAATTCTAAATTGAAGAAATTGAAGAAATTAAAGAAAATGAATAAATTTCAAATTTAAATCATAAAAATTATATATTTTGAAAAATTTACAATTCAAAGTTCTACAAGTTTGAAGACTTAGAATTGAAAATGATTGAATTTTGAAACAATTAATAAAAAATTATTCAATTTTAAAGATTTCTATTATAAAGGTATGTAATATTTTCTTTTTCGGAAATTTTACAGTCCCGTGTAAATAAACTAATAAAATAAAAACATTAAAAATCCTAAATCATAATTCCAAAAAGGGAAAATTTCTACAAATAAATAAAAATTGATCTCACCTCCAGAATGTCGATTGTCCCTCTCATCATCGGTGACGTTAACTCGCATGGAGTCATCTCCCATAGACTTCATATCATCAACAGTCATGTATCGATACTGCTGCTGGTCGCTGAGCATCGGATCTTCGCCTACGGATTTTTTTTCCAAAATTAAAAACCAGTCGATAAATGATGTGTTTTGACTGCCAAGGCAGTAAGTAAAATAAAAAATGTAATAAATGTCAACAACAAAAAAATGCTCAATGGGAACTATAATGATGTCACTGGATGAGCAAATCAACATAATCTATTATTCCTGATCAATGGAATTCTATCGGAAAAAGCAGAGGTGGTTACAAGCTATTTTTCTCAATAGAAAATCGTCTTTGGCTGACCAAAGTCAACTGAGAGTGTTGGTTAATTTTTAATTTACATTAGCTTATTTTTTTTCAAGCATATCAGAAGACTACGAAGTACTTGAGGATTCTATTGGGTTATATAAAACAGGCCTACGTGGAATAGAAGCAATCGAAAAAATATTTTTGGATTTTATCTCCACTTTTCAAGGATCTAACATCAATCACGCTACGCGCACTTATAGGGTTTCGATTAAAAAAAAATTGTTAAACAAAATAAAAATTTTCAATAACTTTTATTTTTTTAGTTTATTTGTTATAAAGCTTATATAAATATAATTTTTGTAAGATTCTTCAGAAAATTCAAAAAGATTTTTGAAGATTTCAGGTGTCAAATACAAATTTCAACAAAAAAGTTAATTTCAACGAAAAATGTAATAGTTGATTTTTCAACCAAAAAATATTTTTATTTCAAATAAAAAAATAGATGAATTCGTCAATAAAAAAAATCTTCCACAAAATAGATGAATCCTCAACCAAGACGGATTAATTTACAACCAGTTGCATTTTTAACTAAAAATTAAAATTTTAAAGTTAAAAGTAAAATTAAAAGTTAAAGTTTAAATTTCTAACCCGAAAATATTAATTTTCACGAAAAAAGTTAATTTTCAACAAAATAGTTGAATTTTCAACTGTAAAAAATAAATATTTAGACAAAAATGGAATAAAAATTTTAAAAATTTTAAATTAGATTAAAATCAAATTCAAAATCATATTTGACGTCCAATACTCAAGTTAATGTATAGAATTCCTGAAAATAGAAACAAGAATCCAACGACCAAATTTGGATAACCACCATATTGCTCCTATTGCAATTAAAAAAAAACCTTTTCTTAAAAAAAATTCCCTTTTCTCTCTCTCTTTTTTTTCTGGAAAAAAATAAAAAAGAGGAAAGAAAAATAAGAAATCAACCAACCAAATCCCCTTCCTTTTCTTTTTTTATTTCTTTAATAATTCTTTATTTTTATTTATTATCATATTTTTTTAAATTGCAATAGGAACATTTTATGGTGGTTGTCCAAATTTGGTTTCTGGATTCTTGTTTTTATTTTCAGAAATTCTATACATTAAAAATGGAATAGTTCAATTTTAAGTTAAAAATCTTATTTTTAACAAAAAAACGAATTTTCAACCAAATATTTACATTTTCAACCAAAGAAATGAATTTTTTTACTACAATGATAAATTTTCAACTAAAAAATTTAATTTTTAACAAATTAGTTTAATTTTTAAACAAGTAGTAGAATTTTCAAAAAAAAAATGAATTCTCAACAAAAAAGTGATAGTTGATAATTCAGCTGAAAAATATTTTAATTTTAATTCAAAAAGGGTTGAATTGAATTCAACTCATTCCACAACCAAAAAAGATTAATTTTCAACTAAACAGATGAATTTTCAATTAAGAAAATTAATTTTCTGCCCAAAAAAGATGCATTTTGAACAAAATACATGAATTTTTAACAGATTAGTCATATTTTATAAAAAAAAATTTGTTTTACTAAAATGATGAATCTTTAACAAAAAATGTAAAAGTTTATATATAAAATAAAAAAGATTTCTATTTTAAATCAAAAACAGTTCAATTCAAGAAAAAGACAAATTTTCAAAGAAAATGTTGAATCTTCATCCAAACCAAATTAATTTCCAAACAGTTGCGCTTTTTAAATAGTAAAATTTCCAACCAAAAAAAAATTTTGAGTCAAAAATGAAAAAAAAATTCAACCACATTTTAATTTGAGGAAAAAATAATTGTTTAATACAAAACAAAAATTTACAATAGATATTTATTTCTTCAGTTTATTTATTTTTAAGATTATATAAATATAATTTTCCTAAGATTCTTGAGAACATTTTTAAAATATTTTTAAACATTTCGGATATGTCAAAAAGTATCTATAGAAAATTTGTGAACAACATTTTTTATTCTATAGGATTTTACAAAATTTTAGAAAAAGTTCGAGTCAGTTTAAATCATATTTAGGACTAGTAAAGTTTGGAAGGAAATTAAAAATATTTTCGGAAATCTTCCAAAGTTTTAAAATATTTTTAATCTCTTCTAAAATTCTTAAATATCTTTTAAACTAAGTCGAATTATTCCTAAAATTTTCGAAATTTTTTTTCGATTTTTTTAGAAATATTTTTCAATCTTTCTCAATTAAAAAAAAAAATTCAAAATACAAAATAATTTAAAATTTACCCAGAAATCTTAAGGAAAATCTTTTATTTTCTTGAAACGTTTCAAAATTCTTAAAAAGCTTCGAAATTGTTTTTTTTTCAAAATCACCAAAAAATTACATTTTGTGTTCAATTTAAAAAAAAATTAAGTTTTAAATTATTCTTGAATCTTTTCAAAACTTCTAAGCCTTCTAAATATCTTTTAAATTGATTTGAATTTTTAGTAAAATTTTTTTCAAATTCTGAAAGATAACAAAAATTGCCTTAAAATCTTCCATATTATTTTTTGACAATTTTGGAAATTTGTTGAAATGTTTAAAAATATTTTTGAATCTTTTCAAAGCTTCTAAACATCTCTTAAAATCACTCGAATTTTTTCTAAAAATTTGTAATATTGCAAAATGAAAAAATCGTTGAAATCTTCTACAATAATTTTCGAAATTTTAGGAAATCATTAAAAATGTTTTGACTTTTTTCAATTTTCTCTTGAAATACATTTTCCAAACTAAAAAATCATTTCAAATTTTTTCAGAAATCTTAAGAAAATTTTTATTCTCCTGAAATCTTTCAAAATTATTTTAAAACTTTTTTCTTCAACATCATAAAAAATCTTCATTTTGTTTAAAAATTTTTGAAATCTTCTCAAGATTTAAATTATTTTTGAATCTTTTCAAAACTTCTAAATAACTTTTGAAATCATTCAAAGTTTTTCTAAAATTATTTAAATCATTCAAAATTATAAATTGTTTTGACTAATTTGCCAGATCTTTTTTGACAAATTTTGAAATCTTCAAAACTTGAAGTTAATCTTTTGAAACAAAAGCTAAATCATTTTTAATTTTCCCAATATTAAAGAATCATTGACAATTAAAACGTTCTATTTTATCTATGATATTTGAAAGCATTTAGAAATAAATTTTGTTATGAAATAAAATTACTTAATTGAAAATTATGGTTTAATAAATTTATGGTGCCGAAAATTCATAATTTTAATTAATAGGTCAAGAAACTAAAAACAGCTGTAGAAAATCATATGTCTTTTTAAATTTTTTATTGTAATATGGCACCCCAAGAACATTTTAACCTAAAAATAAAAATAATCGGATGGGTGTTTTCTGAAAAAACTAGATTTTTGTATTTAATTACTAAGAAATGAAGAAATTTTCATAAGCTTATATGGTAAAAATTGGTTGAATTTTTTTTATAGATTTTTATATCGAATGTGGTTCTATGGCACCCCACGGACATTTTAAGATAAAAATGAAAATAATAGGAAAGGTGTTTTTGGAAAAAACTCAGATTTTGTATTTTATTATTAAGAAATGAATAAATTTTTATAAGATTATATGGTAAATATTTATTGACATTTTTGTAAATAGATTTTTATATTGCATGTGGTTTTATGGAGCCCCACAAACATTTTAAGGTTAAAATAAAAATAAATTGATGCGTAATTTTTATAAAAACTCGATTTTAGTATTTATATACTCAGAAATGAAGAAATTTTCATAAGCTTATATGGTAAATATTGGTTACAAATTTTTTTAATGGATTTTTATATCGAATGTGGTTCTGTGGCACCCCACAAACATTTTAAGATAAAAATTAAAATAATCGGGACGGTGTTTTTGGAAAGAAACTCCATTTTTTAATTTCATTATTAGGAAATGAACCAATTTTTAAAAGATTATATGGTAAATATTAAAAAAAAATTTTTTAAATAGATTTTTATATCGAATGTGGTTCTATGGTACCCCACGAACATTTTAAGATGAAAACGAAAATAATAGGAACCGTGTTTTTGGAAAAAAGCTCAAATGTTGTATTTCATAATTAAGAAATAAACCAATTTTTATAAGATTATATGGTAAATTTTGGTTCACATTTTTTAAAAAATATTTTTATATTCAATGTGGTTCTATGGCACCCCACGAACATTTTAAGGTGAAAATAAAAATAAATTGATGCGTGATTTTTATAAAAACTTAAAATCGAGTTTTTATAAAAATCACGCATCAATTTATTTTTATTGAAGAAATTTTCATAAGCTTATATGGTAAATATTGGTTACAAATTTTTTAAATGGATTTTTATATCGAATGTGGTTCTGTGGCACCCCACGAACATTTTAAGATAAAAATGAAAATAATAGGAACCGTGATCTTGGGAAAAAGCTCAATTTTTGTATTTCATTATTAAGAAATAAACAAATTTTTATAAGATTATATGGTAAATATTGTTTAAAATTTGTTTAAATAGATTTTTATATCGAATGTGGTTCTATGGCACACCACGAATATTTTAAGATAAAAATGAAAATAGTAGGAACGGTGTTTTTTTACAGAAATTCAATTTTTTAATTTCATTATTAAGAAATGAACAAATTTTTATAAGATTATATGTTAAATATTGTTTAAAAATTTTTTAAATAGATTTTTTCATCGAATGTGGTTCTATGGTACCCCACGAACATTTTAAGATAAAAATTAAAAATAGTAGGAACGGTGCTTTGGAAAAAAAACTCAATTCTTGTATTTAATTATTAAGCAATGAACAAATTTTTATAAGATTATATGGTAAATATTGTTTAAAATTTGTTTAAATAGATTTTTATATCGAATGTGGTTCTATGGCACACCACGAATATTTTAAGATAAAAATGAAAATAGTAGGAACGGTGTTTTTTTACAGAAATTCAATTTTTTAATTTCATTATTAAGAAATGAACAAATTTTTAAAAGATTATATGATAAATATTGTTTAAAATTTTTTTAAATAGATTTTTATATCGAATGTGGTTCTATGGTACCCCAAGAACATTTTAAGATAAAAATGAAAATAATAGGAATGGTGCTTTTGGAAAAAACTCAGATTTTGTATTTTATTATTAAGAAATGAATAAATTTTTATAAGAATATATGGTAAATATTGATTGAAATTTTTTTAAATAGATTTTTATATTGCATGTGGTTCTATGGCACCCCACGAACATTTTAAGGTGAAAATAAAAATAAATTGATGCGCGATTTTTCTAAAAACTCGATTTTAGTATTTATATACTCAGAAATGAACAAATTTTTATAAGATTACATGGTAAATATTGTTTAAAATTATGTTTAATAGATTTTTATATTCAAAGTGGTTCTATGGCACCCCACGAACATTTTAAGATAAAAATGAAAATAATAGGAACGGTGTTTTTGGAAAAAAGCTCAATTTTTGTATTTTATTATTAGGAAATGAACCAATTTTTGTAAGAATATATGGTAAATATTGATTAAAAATTTTTTTAATTCAATTTTAAATTAAAATTTTTATATCCAATGTTGTTCTATGGCAAACCACGCACATTTTAAAATAAAAATAAAAATAATCGAAACGGTGTTTTTGGAAAGAAACTCAATTTTGTAATTTCATTATTAAGAAATGAACAAATTTCTATAAGATTATATGGTAAATATTGTTTCAAATTTTTGTAAATAGATTTTTTTATCGAATGTGGTTCTATGGTACCCCACGAACATTTTAAGATAAAAATGAAAATAGGAACGGTGTTTTTGGAAAAAGCTCAGATTTTGTATTTTATTATTAAGAAATGAACAAATTTTTATAAGATTATATGGTAAATATTGTTTAACATTTTTTTTAATAGATTTTTATATTCAATGTGGTTCTATGGCACCCCACGCATATTTTAAGGTGAAAATAAAAATAATCGGAACGGTTTTTTTGGAAACAACTTTTATGGAAAAGGATTAAATACGACTACCTGTTTAGTGATTTAAAATCCATTTTTACGGAAGAGATTTGAGATTACAACTGATATTTGGTTTGCATTTCAGTTGAAGTAATTTTGTTTTTTAACTTAATCTGAAGCACCAAAAATCGGGTCAAGTGTCGTTTTTATTTCATGTAACTACTACCGCGTTTTTGCTGTAACTGAGACTCTTCAGTGATTCCTGGTGCGATAAAAGATATTTCAGGAATGTAAGTCATAATTATCCAATTGGTCACCAGCTCACAAATTCAACCTACGCCCACTCGTGTCAATCCCGAATAAAATCTTAATTGGTCATGCCTATTTTACCTCGTTTTCAGCTGTATTAATACTCAAATTAAGAGATTTTTAGTTTTGAATTTTATTTATTTATTTTTTTTTATTACATTTTTTTTAATTTTCTAAACTAATTCAGAGTAGCCACACAACTGCATTTTCAAAATTCCCTCACTTTTTCCTGACCAATTTTTCGTTTTTCTTGACCATTAATATTCGAAGACGAGTATTTTAATATTGTAACATTTTTAACATAGAATCTTTTATACACAGAATAAAACAATTTCAATAAAATTTTTTTGATTTATTGATTTATTTCAACCAAAAAGGATGAATTTTTTATCATAAAAGATGAATTTTGTGTCCAAATAGAAGAATCGTCAACAAAAAGTTGAATTTTGGACCAGGAATGAGGATTTTTTAACAAAAGAATTAAATTTTCAAAAAAATAGTTTTAATTTTCAACCGAATTGTTGAATTTTCAAACAAAAAGATTAAACTTCAAACAAAAAGAGTTCGTTTTTCAACCAATGATTTCAATTTTCAAACCAATAAGACTATTTTTGTAGAAGATAGTAATTTTTGATCCAGAAAGACCAATTTTTTCCAAAAAGACGAATCTTCAACAAAAAATTTTAATTTTCTACCAAAAAAATATGAATTTTTAACAAAATAGTTGGATTTTCAAATAAAAAAGACCAATTTTCAACCGAAAATGGAAAAGTGAAATTTTTATTGAATTTTAAAAATAATAGTTTAATTTTCAATAATAAAGGTGAATTTTCAACTGAATTGATGAATCTTCAACAAAAAATAAATTTTTAACAAAAGAGTTCAACTTTTAATCAAGTTTTTGAGTTTTGAATAAAAAAAGATGAATTCATAACGAAAATGATAATGGTTGATATTTTAAACAAAAAAGATTTGGATTTTGAACAAAAATAGTTGAATTCAACCAAAAGAGATTAATTTTCAACAAGAAATGCAATAGTTGATATTTGATCAAAAAACTATTTTAATTTTCAATAAAAAACAGTACAATAAAAAAAACAGGCGAATTTTCAACAAAATAGTTGAATTTTTAACCGAGGAAGATTTTTCCGTCAAAAGAGAAGAAAAAATCGAAACAAATTGTTGAATTTTCAAGGCAAAAGGCGATTTTTTTAGAAGATAGTAATTTTTGATCGAGAAGGACGAATTTTTTCCAAAAAGACGAATCTTCAAGGAAAAAGTTAAATTTTCTACCAAAAAAATATGAATTTTTAAGAAAATAGTTGAATTTTCAAATAAAAAAGACCAATTTTTAACCAAAAATGGAATTAAATTAAATTAAATTAAATGAAAAATGAAAATTAAATTAAATTTAAATTAAATTAAATTAAATTAAAATTGAATTAAATTAAATAATTTAAATTAAATTAAATTAAATTAAATTTAAATTTAATTCAAATTTGAATTTTAAATTAAATTGTTATTTTAAAAAATTAATTCTCAACTAAAAAAACGAATTTTCAAAATAATAGTTCAACTTTCAACCAAAGAGGTTAATTCAAAGGTGAATTTTCAACTGAATTGATGAATCTTCAACAAAAAATAAATTTTTAACAAAGTAGTTCAACTTTTAATAAAGTTGTTGAGTTTTCAATAAAAAAGATGAATTCAGAACAAAAAGTGTAATAGTTTATATTTCAAACAAAAAAGATTTTGATTTTGAATAAAAAATAGTTGAATTCAACCAAAAAGATGAATTTTCAACAAAAAATGCAATAGTTAATATTTCATCAATACACGATTTTCATTTTAAATAAAAAATAGTGAAATTAAAAAAAAGACGAATTTTCAACAGAATATTTGAATTTTCAACAGAGGAAGATTTTTCAGACAAAAAAGAATTTTCTAAAAAAATAGTTAAATATTCAACACAAAAATATAAATTTTCAACAAAAAGGTTCATTCTTAAACAAACAGTTCAATTTTCAACTAAAAACGATCAATTTTCAACCAAAAAATACGACCAAGTAGTTGAAATTCCAACTTTTTCAATTATTTTAATAAATTGAAAATTCATTTTTCTTAGTTGAAAATGTATGTATTTTTTTTAAATTCGTGTTTTTAGAAGAATATTAATCATTTTGATTGAAATTTGAACTACGTTGTTAAAACTTTATTTCTATGGTTGAAGATTCATCTTAGTTGAAAATTTAACTATTTTTTGAAAAGCATTTATTTTTTTGTTAAAAATTATTTATTTTGTTGTTAACAATTGATCTTTTTCAGTAAAAAGTTCATGTATTTTTGGGGAAAATTCATCTTTTTTGGTAGAAAATTAATCTCATTTGTTGAAAATTAATCTTTTTGGTTAAAAATTCAACTATTTGGTTGAAAATTCATATATTTTACTATTTTAACTGAATAGCTGAATTTTCAACCAAGGAGATGAATCTTGCCAAAAAAATGAATTTTCAACAAAGTTGTTAAACTTTTAAGTATTTAAATTTTTAATCAAGAAGATTAATTTTCTACCAAAAAAGACGAATTTCCAACGAAAAAATGGAATAGTTAAATATTCAATAAAAAAATTAATTTTCAACAAAAAAAATGTTTTTGAAAATCAATTTTCAGCCAAAAAAAATGAATTCTCTCTGAAAAATTTAATACATAAATTTTTAACTAAAAGCTATCAATTTTCAACCAAAAAATAAAAACAGAATTTTCAACCAAAAAATAAAAACAGAATTTTCAACAAAATAATTAAAACTTCAACCAAAAATACATGTATTTTCCACAAAATAGTTAAATTTTCAAGCCAAAAAGATTAATTTTTTTAGAAAACAGTTGAATTTTTAACAAAAAAATAAATTGTTAACAAGAAAGTTAAATTTTCAACCGAGTTTTCAACCAAAGAATTGAATTTTCAACCAAATAAGTAAATTTTCAATTAAATAGTTGAATTTTCAACAACAAAAAAATGAGTTTTTTACAAAATAGTTCGATTTTCAATCGAGTTTTCAACCAAAGAATTGAATTTTCAACAAGACAATTAGATTTTCAATTAAATAGTTGAATTTTCAACAAAAAAATTAGTTTTTTACAAAATAGTTGAATTTTCAACCAAAGATTGAATTTTCAATGAAATAATTAAATTTTTAACAAAATAGTTGAATTTTCCACCAAAAAAAGTTGAATTTACAAAAAAAATGAATTCTCAACAAAACATTTACACAAAAGTTTACATTTAAACAACAAACAAATGTATTTTTGAATAAATAGTTAAATTTTCAACCAAAGGATTGAATTTTCAACAAAATAATTAAATTTTTAAGAAAATAGTTGAATTTTCGACCTACAAAGAAAAATTCTTAACAAAAAATGTTATAATTGATATTTTAATCAAGAAAAAAAATGAAAATTTTCACTAAAAGAGATTAATTTTCAAACAAAAAGACGAATTTTCGACAAAACAGTTGAATTTTTAACTTTTAACAAAAAACTAATTTAATTTTAAACCAAAAATACGAATTTAGAAAAAAAATAGTTGAATTTTCAACACTAAGAAATGAATTTTCAACAAAAATGTTAATTTTCTACCAAAATAGTGAAATGAATAAAAAATTAAATTTAATTTAAAAATAAATAAAATACAACGCAACAAAATAAATGTTTAACAAAAAAGTTGAATTTTCAATCAAAAAGGACGACTTTCTAACAAAATTTTTCCATTTTCAATAAAATAATAAAATAGTTAAATATAAATATGATCGTCAGGAGGAAGCAAAAAAAAAATAGAAAAACAAGGCAAATAAATTACTGACAAGAATATTATATCGGGTTGGACTCAAAATTTCATTTTAAAAAATCCCTAATTTTTCCGTGACATTTTTAACATAGAATCGAAATTGTCACTACGAAAAATGTGAAAAAAATGTTTAAAAAATTACTTGTTTTCAGAGTTTTTCCATTTTCTTGAGGTAAAAAAAGCCTTTCCCATTTTTTCGGGAAATTTAAATTAACCTTTTTGAAAAGAGAATTCTTATTTAATTCATATCTCTTTCAGAAAAAAAAATTGTGTAAATATGAGAAGAATTTTGTCGTGTAAATCCACACAAAAATTGGGAATACTTTTTTGACTTCCAGAAATGTAAAAAAATTGAAATTCAAGAAAATTTTTTCGGATAGTGACGATTTCGGATTCCAGAATTGTTTATTTTTGAACCACCCTAATAAACAATAAGGTACATTTTAATATTCAGCTAATTTTTTTTTATATTGCTTTAAAGATTTTTTTAACAATTAAAGGATAAAGGTTGAACAATTATTTACATTTTGTTAAATAATCTAAAAATTTGTGCACGATTTATTCAAAATCTAAAATAGTTAAATAAATTAAGTTAAATAAAATAAAAAAATAAAAGTTCACTTCACTCACGAGCAACTTATCGAGAAGACGACACCCTATTTTATGATCAGTGCAACGTTCTAATCAGAGTTAAACACCTTATTATTGAGTAAGTTCAGTGATATCAGAATCAGATTAAAACCACACAACTCATTTCAAGAAATTCTTTGATAAAATTTATGGGACGACTAAAAAATCCCAAAAAATAAACATCCCGACACTGTGAAATTCCCGAAAAAAAAATATTCAAAATAATTCCTGACACTATTAAATTATCGAATTTAAACAATTAAATTTTTTTTAATCATATTTATTCATTAAAAATACAATAATAAAATATTTTGATAAATTTTTTTTGTTTGTTCAATGTATTTTTTTTATTTATTGATATAATTTGAAATAACAATAATTGAAAAAACATTTCTCAATGCAAAAAAGAACAATACAAAAACAAAATTTGTACCACGAGAGCAATAATTAAAAAAAAAGCTATGCACATTTTCGAAAACAAACTTGCATTGAGAAATTTTTTTTCAATTATTGCTACATTAAATTAAAAAAATAATTTGAAAAAATACATGGAATATTGAAAAAAATGTATTTGATCAAAATATTTCATTATTATATTGTTTTAATTTTTAGAACCTTTTTGAAATGGTTTTTCGAAAAAAAGATAACAATATTTAGAAAATGAAAAAAAGATAAATTTATTTTCACAGAAGTGAATTAAACCGATGCCATGAAAACTATATAAATTATGAAATTTCTGGCTAAATTAATATCTTTGGATTAATGTAGACCTGGTTTCTAAATTTGAAACCTTGACTTAAATTCGAAGCTTCCACAACTGGATCTTAAAATTCAGGCGTGCTTCTAAATTTAAACAATTAATCTCTAAATTGAATTTCAAAATCTAGAATTAGAAGTTTACAATATCAGACTTTACAGCCCAAAATACTCTCAAAATAGGGTATTTTTCACGAAAATAGGGAAATAATACGGAAGTAAATTCTTTTTAATAAAATTAATTCATAGGTACCATATTCCTAGGATTTCAAGTCGAAATATATTGCATTTTCAAAAAATTATTTGAATTTGCAACCCAAAAAAACAAATTTTTATTAAAAAATTTTTAATTTTTAACCAGATAGTTAAATCTTCAACCTACAAAGATGTACGTTTAAACTAAAAAGACGAATTCTCAAGAAAAGTCGAATCTTCAACCAAGAAAGAAAAAAACTTTAACCAACTTGTTAAATTTTCAAGCCAAAAAAAAAGAATTTTCGACAAAACAGTCTTTATTTTTAACGTTAACTTTATTTTTAAACAAACAGTTGAATTTTCAACCAAATAGATGAATTTTCTTCCAAACGAACATATGAATTTTTAAGTAGAAAGATTATTTTTAACAAAATATTTGAACTTTCAACAGAGAGGGATGAATTTTCAACCAAAAATGGAATAGTTAAATTTTCACTTAAAAAAAAATTAATTTTCCAACAAAAAAAAATTCAATTAAAAGAGATGAATCCTGAACCAAAAGAGTTATAACTGGAAATTTTCCAAAAGAATTTTATTTCTGGATTGGAAGAGGAAATTTTTCAAAATAATTCTAATTCTGAGTTGAAACGGTGAGTTTTCGAAAGAATTTAAATTCTGGATGGAAAGAGATAATTTTTAAAAAGAATTAATATTCTGGATGGGAACAGGGAATTTTTAAGAAGAATTCTATTTCTAAGTAGAAATTGTGAGTTTTCAAAAAAAATTAAAATTAAAATTTTCAAAGGAAGTAAAATTCTGGATAGGAACAGGGAATTTGTCAAAAGAATTATAATTCTAATTAGAAACGGGGAATTTTCGAAAAGATGTAAAATTCTGAGTTTTAAACAGGACATTTTTCAAATGAATTATAAGCCTGATTTGAAACAGGAAATGTTCAAATTTAAATAAATTCTGAGATGAAACTGAAAATTTTCGAAAAGAATTAAAATTCTGGATTTAAGCAGGAAATTTTTTAAACGAATTATCAGTCTGTCTTGAAAAAGGGAATTTTCAAATTTTAATAAATTCTGAGTTGGAATAGGTAAATTTCAAACTTTAACAAATTCTGAGTTCGAATTAAAAATTTTTCAAAAGAAGTAAAATTCTGGATGGGAACAGGGAATTTGTCAAAAGAATTCGAATTCTAATTAGAAACGGGGAATTTTCGAAGATTTAAAATTCTGGATTTAAACAGAAAATTTTTCAAACGTATTATAAGTCTTATTTGGAACAGGAAATTTACAAATTTAAATAAATTCTGAATTAAAATAGGGAATTTTCAAACTTTAACAAATTCTGATTTTTAAACAATGACTTTGGACAAAAATTATTTCTGAGTTGAAATGGGACATTTTTGAAAGGAATTCTATTTCTGTGTTGAAACAGGGAATTTTCGAAAAGAATTATAAGTCTGATTTGGAATAGGAAATTTTCAAATTTAAATAAATTCTCAGCTAAAATAGGGAATTTTCAAACTTTAACCAATTCTGAATTGGAACAGGAAATTTTTCAACAAAAAATTTATTTCTGAGTTGAAACGGGGAATTTTCGAAAAGAATTTTATCTCTGAGTTAAAACAGGGAATTTTTCAAAAGAATTATAATTCTAAATAGAAACGTAGAATTTTCGAAAAGAAGTAAAATTCTGGATTTAAACCAGAAATTTTGCAAACGAATTATAAATCTGACTTGAAAAAAGGAATTTTCAAATTTTAATAAATTCTTAATTGGAATTGGGAATTTTCAAAGTTTAAAAAATTCCGATTTGGAACAGGGACTTTTTCAACAAAAAATTATTATTTAAAAAGAATTCTATTTCTGAGTTGAAAAGGAGAATTTTCGAAAAAAATTAAAATTCCAGATCGGAACAGGAAATTTTCCAAAAGAATTAAAATTCTGGATGGAACCAGGGATTTTTTCAAAAGAATTATAGTTCTAAGTTTGAACTGGAAATTTTCCAATGAATTAAAATTCTGGTTTGGAAAAGGGAATTTTTCAAAAGAATGATAATTCTGACAAACAGGGAATTTTCTAAAAGAATAAAAATTCTGGATGGAAGCAGGGACTTTTTCAAAAGAATTCTATTTCAGAGTTGAAACGAGGAATTTTCGAAAATAATTAAAATTTTGGATATAAACCGGAAATGTTCAAAAAATAAATTATGAGTTAAAATAGGTAATTTTCAAACTGTAACAAATTCTGATTTGAAACAATTACTTAAAAAAAAAATTATTTCTCAGTTGAAACAGGGAATTTTCGAAAAGAATTATAAGTCTGATTTGGAACAGGAAATTTTCAAATTTAAATAAATTCTGAGTTAAAATATGGATTTTTCAAACTTTAACAAATTCTGAGTTGGAACAGGGACTTTTTCACACAAAAAAAAAATTATTATTTAAAAAGAATTCTCTTTCTTAGTTGAAACGAGGAATTTCCGAAAATAATTAAAATTCTGGATGGGAACAGGGAATTTAAAAAAATTTTATTTCTGATTTGAAACGCAGAATTTTCGAAAAAATTAAAATTCCGGATTGGAACAGGAAATTTTCCAAAAGTATTAAAATTCTAGATGGAACCAGGGATATTTTTTAAAGAATTATAGTTCTAAGTAGGAACTGGAAATTTTCCAAAGAATTAAAATTCTGGATTGGAAAAGGGCATTTTTCAAAAGAATGATAATTCTGACAAACAGGGAATTTTCTAAAAGAATAAAAATTCTGGGTGGAAGCAGGGACTTTTTCAACAGAATTCTATTTCAGAGTTGAAACAAGGAATTTTCGAAAAGAATTAAAATTTTTGATTTAAACCGGAAATTTTGCAAGCGAATTATAAGCCTGACTTTAAAAAAGGAATTTTCAAATTTAAATAAATTCTTAACTGGAATAGGGAATTTTAAAACATTAATAATAAAGCATTTTCGAACAAAATTAAAATTCCGGATGGGAACAGGAAATTTTCTAAAAGAATTAAAATTCTGGATGGAAACAGAGAATTTTTCAAACGAATTATAAACTGGAAATTTTGCAAAGAATTAAAATTCTGGATTGGAAAAGGGAATTTTTCAAAAGAATGATAATTCTGACAAACACGAAATTTTCTAAAAGAATAAAAATTCTGGATGGGAGCAGGGACTTTTTCAAAAGAATTATAATTCTACATAAAAACGTGGAATTTTCGAAAAGAAGAAAAATTCTGGATTTACACCAGAAATTTTCCTAACGAATTATAAATCTGCCCTGAAAAAAAAGGAAGTTTCAAACTTAAATAAATTCTAAACTGGAATAGGGAATTTTCAAACACTAAAAAATTCTGATTTGGAACTGGAAAATTTCCAAAAAAAAATTCAACTTTTGAATTACAACATGGAATTTTTTAACAATTTTTTTCCGGTTTCCACTATTTAAAAAAAAAAATAAACATTTTTTCCGTAGATATCAGGTCCTTATTGAAAGTTAAAGTCTTGGCTCTCAGTTTTTCCAATCCATTAGAGCCAGCGGTGCAATATTACATTTATTAAAATAATTTTAAAATTTAAGTAAATTCTGAGTTGAAACAAGAAATTTTCAAAGTTTAACAAATTCTGAGTTGGAACAGCGACTTTTACAAAGTTTTAACTTGGAACTGGAAATTTTCCAAAGAATTCAAATTCTGGATTGGAAAAGGGAATTTTTCAAAAGAATATTTTCTAAAAGAATAAAAATTCTGGATGGAAGCAGGGACTTTTTCAAAAGAATTATAGTTCCAAGTTGGTACTGGAAATTTGCCAAAGAATTAAAATTCTGGATTGAAAAAGGGAATTTTTCAAAAGAATGATAATTCTGACAAACAGGAAATTTTGTAAAAAATAATAAAAATTCTGGATGAAAGCAGGGACTTTTTCAAAAAAAAAATTATTATTTAAAAAGAATTCTGTTTCTGAGTTGAAACGAGGAATTTTCGAAAATAATTAAAAAAATGGATGGGAACAGGGAATTAAAAAAGAAGTATTTCTTAGTTGAAAACGAGAATTTTCGAAAAAAATTAAAATTTCGGATGGGAACAGGAAATTTTCCAAAGAATTAAAATTCTGGATGGAACCAGGGAATTTTTCAAGCGAATTATAAGCCTGACTTGAAAAAAAGAATTTTCAAATTTCAATAAATTCTTAATTGGAATAGGGAATTTTGAAACAATACATTCTAATTTGGAACTGGAAATTTTCAAAAAAAAATTAAAATTTTGAATTACAATATGTAATTTTTTAAACCAAAATTTTCTTAAAATAATTTTAAAATTTAAGTAAATTCTGAGTTGAAACAAGGAATTTTCAAAGTTTAACAAAAAATCTAAGTTGGAACAGCGACTTTAAAAAAAAAATATATTATTGAAAAAGAATTATATTTCTGAGTTGAAACGAGGAATTTTCGAAAATGATTAAAATTCTGGATTGGAACAGGGAATTCAAAAAAATGTATTTCTGAGTTGAAACGGAGAATTTTCGAAAAAAATTAAAATTCCGAATGGAAACAGGAAATTTTTCAAAAGAATGAAAATTCTGGATGGAAACAGGGAATTTTCCAAAAGAATTATAGTTCTAAGTTGGAACTGGAAATTTTCCAAAGAATTAAAATTCTGTATTGGAAAAGG
>CAKNYM010048060.1:62352-79172 GCA_932195095.1 Andricus curvator | reverse complement strand
GTAGTTCAGCTTTCAGACAAGTAGTTTAATTTTCAAAAAAATACTTCGACTTTCAACCAAACAGTTTAATTTTCAAGCAAAGAAGAATTTTTTAGAAGACAGTTGAATTTTCTATCTGAAAGGACGAATTTTCAACAACTAATTAAATTTTTGAACAAAGTAGACGAATTTTAAAGTAAAACGATAAATCTTAAAAAAAAAGAATTTTTATAAAAGAAGTTCAACTTTCAATCAAGTAGTTCAATTTTTAATCAAAAAAGAATAATACTCAAATAAAAAATATAAAAGTTGATATTTCAACCGAAATTTTTTTTTATTTTTTTTTATTTTTTTAAAACCTGTCCTAGACTCGCACACCCGTCCTCGATTCGCACACCCGTCCTAGACTCGCACACCCGTCCTCGATTCGCACAACCGTCCTAGACTCGCACACCCGTCCTCGACACGCACACTCGTCAAATATTCAAAACAGTTAAATTTTCGACCAAAAAAGATGTTCTAAAAAAATAGTTGAATTTTGATTTTTTTTAAAAGAAGTTCAACTTTCAAACAAGTAGTTCAATTTTTAATCCAAAAAGAATAATTCTCAAATCAAAAATATAAAAATTGATAGTTCAACCAAAAAAGTCCTAAATATCTTTTGAACTGACCCGAATATTTTCCAATATTTTGTGAAATCCTGTAAACTAAAATACTTCTTGAATGATCTAAAGAATCTTAGAAAATTATATTTATATGATCTTAAAGCAAATAAACAATGAAACTTAAAAGATAAATGGTTATTCGAAATTTTTATTTTGTATTAAAAATGTATTTTCCCTTCAAAGTATAATTTGCCTAATTTTTTTGTCTTTCTAGGCTGAAAAATCTTTTTGGTTTGAAAATTCAAAAATTTTGTTGAAAATTCATGCTTTTGATTTGAAAATTCATTTCTTTTGGTAATTTTTTTTTTGTTGAAAATGAAACTGTTTAGTTGAAAATTATTCTGTATTGGTTCAGAATTCAACTATTTTGCTAGAAATTCGTCTTTTTGGATGAATTCGAATTTTTTGGTGGGGAATTCAACAACATAGTTCAAAGTTAAACTACTTTCTTAAAAATGCACTTTTTCATAATTTTAGTTCAAAATTCATCTGTTTTGTTGAAAATGAAACTATTTTGTTGAAAATTCGTTTTTTGTGGGAAAAAATTAATAAAAATATTTTTGGACTGAATTATCAACTTTTAAATTTTTCGTAGAAAATTTATGTTTTTTGTTTCAAAATTCAACTATTTGGTTGAAGATCAACTTTTTCATTGAAATTTTGATTTGACATATCGGAAATTTTCAAAAAATTTTTTGAATTCTCTCAAGATTCTTAGGAAAATTATATTTATATAACCTTAAAGCAAATAAATAAATAAACATGAAAAATAAATGGTTATTCAAAATTTTTATTTTGCATTAAAAATTAATTTTCCCTTCAAAGTATAATTTGCCTAATTTTTTTTCTTTCTAGACTGAAAAACCTTTTTGGTTTGAAAATTCGAAAATTTCTTTGAAAATCCGTCTTTTTGGTTTGAAAATTCATCTCTTTTGTTGGAAATTCGTCTTTTTTGGATGAATTCGAAATTTTTTGGTCGGAAATTCAACTACTTGGTTAAAAATTAAACTTCTTTTTCAAAAATTCACTTTTTCATCATTTTAGTTCAAAATTCATCTCTTTGGTTGAAAATGTAACTATTTTGTTGAAAATTCGTTTTTTGTGTCAAAGAATTAAAAAAATCTTTATTGAAGTTTTGATTTGACATATCTGAAATTTTCCAAAATGTTTTTGAATTTTCTCAAGAATCCTAAGAAAACCATTGTTATATACCCTTAAAAACAAATGAAATCAAAAAACAAATAGTTGCTCGAAATTTGTATTTTGTACTAAAAATGATGTTTAGGTAAAGAAATCTCCCCCGTTGAAATTGAACCTGATAAAAAATGATCTAAAGGTCGAAAATGATGGATCTAAAATTGACAACTAAATGAGAAGCAAATTGAGGAGTAGCGTTCGCTAGAATAATTTTACATAACTCGATAAAAACTACTTGTTTTTCAATGGCAATAATTAATTTTGCTGATGGGCCTTTTTAGACTTCTAAGCCCGAACGAGAGAAAAAAAGGTCACTTAGGTAACATCATTGACGCTGCAAATCAAGTTAAGTAGTCAATCAATGCTATTTATTAGACAATGCAAGTACCGCTATTTTTCAAACCATATGAATATCAATCACTTCCTCGTCTAGTTTAGATACACGCATGTAGGTATTTATTTCAAACGGCAACCAATAGTGGCAGAATAATTTTCCTACTGACACACTCGTCCTCGGTGCGCACACCCGTCCTCGATTTGCACACTCGTCCTAGGTGCGCACCCCCGTCCACGATTTGCACACCCGTCCTAGATTCGCACACCCGTCCTAGGTACGCACACCCGTCCTAGACCCACACACCCGTCCTCGATTCGCACATCCGTCCTAGACTCGCACACCCGTCCTCGATTTGCACACCCGTCCTCGATTCGCACACTTGTCCTAGACTCATGCTAAAAACGCATGGACATGGCCGTGTTTATCGTACCTTTTTGAACATTTTAAACTTGGAATTGCCCAAAAATTAGCGTTTTAAATTTAAAACTGTATAATTTGAATATGAAATTGTTCATTTTTCAATCATTCAGACTTCACATATCAAAATTCTCTCAAAACAGTGGAAATACGGTGATTTTTCACGAATGTAGGAGAATAATTTTTTTTTTTTGTAATAAAATTAATCAGATACAATATTGAATTGAATACTGCATTTCTCATCAAAATAGTTGAATTTACAACCAAATAATTGATCCTTCAAGCAAAACAGACGAATTTTTCAAAAAAGAGTTGAGTTTTAAAGTTAAAACGTCCAATGGTTTAGAAAAAAGTTTACTTTTAAACTCGACAGACTAGTTTTCAAGCAAACAGCCAAATAATTAAATTTTCAACCTACAATGATGAATTGGCAACTAAATGGCCGATTTTTCAAACAAAAATAATTAAAATTTAACCAAATAGTTTAATTTTCTGATCAAAAAGACGATTTTTTTAAAATACAGTTGAAGGATCCACATGAAAAGATAAATTTTTAAAAAATAGATTGTTTTCAACTAAGAAGGATGAATTTTCAAACAAATAGTTAATTTTTCAAAAAAAAATTAACCTTATTATTGCATTTACAACCAAATAGTTGAATTTTGAGGCAAAAAGACGAATTTTTTGAAGACAGTCGAATTTGGAACAAAGAATTAATTTTTAACCAAGAAAGGTGAATTTATGAACAAAATTCGCAACAAAAAATCTAATAGTTGATATTTCAATCAAAAAAGGTTTTAATTTTGAATAAAAAAACAGTTGAATTTAGCAAAAAAGACGAATTTTCAACAAAATAGTTGAATCCTCAACCAAAACAGATTCATTTTGATCCAAAAAAGATTAAATATCTACCAAAATAGATGAATTTTCAAAAGCTTTTTAAACTGACTCTTAATTATCCCTAAAATTTTGGAAAATCGTTCAACATCAAAAAAATTGTCCTGATTTTTTTTCGACATTTTGAGAAGCTTTTAAACTGTTTTGAAACCTTCCAAAATTCTTAAAAAGCTTCAACACTTTATTTCTAATTTAATTGGAAATTTTAAAAATTTCATTATTTTTAAATATTTTCAAAACTTTTAAACCTTTTAAATATCTTTTTAAGTTGTTCGAATTTTTCCTATTTTTTGTTTAAATTCTGAAAATTTTAAAAAATTGCCTTAATATCTTCCAGATTCATTTAAAAAAAATCTGCCCGCTTCGCGGGCACATTCTCATGGCGCGCTTTGCGCGCGGCTCGCTTCGCTCGCAAGTTTGAGCGCGCCTAGGGCGCGCGACTGTTGGATCTCGCGCTTCGCGCTCGATTATGTATTCACCTCGCGCTACGCGATCGGGCGTATTTGCATCGCGCTTTACGCTAGGCTCCTCTAGATTTTTGCACTTCGTGTTCGACTTCGATGAAAAGAAAAAGTTTGTTTGCAAATATTATAAAATTATCAAAACCTCTACATATTAAGTGATTGTTAAATTTATTTTTATTTCAGACTGAAAAGGAACTTTATTTACTCAAGGTTCTATCGACCTTAAGGAACACATTCTCATCCAGACACTCGCGCTTCGCGCTCGATATTTGATTTGAAAATCATTTGAACCGTATGATAGAAACAAAAAAGTTTGAGCGCACTTACGGCGTGCGATTTGGTAAATACACTGAGCGCGCACTTTGTGCTTCGTGTTATATGTTCTTCATATACAAATTACTAAATTTGTATTTCATTTCAAATGAAAAGTAATGATATAATTCAGGCGACAAATTTTATTAGTTAACATTTTATTTTAGCCTGTGCCGTTTATCAAAAAAGTTAATTTTTTCATTTTGAATATATTCTTACCACAAAAATTGATTACGGGTTTGTAAGTCTTTTTTGAATGCACAATTTTTGTTCATTTATATGTTTTCGTACCTTGCATTGTTTTTTCAAAAATTTGATTTTTTTTACTGTCAATGTTATTTTCGCGAATAAAACAAAAACCACGCATCCTATCGAAACATGAGTCACAATAAATTTGTACCTCTTCCTTGAATGAACAAATTTTGTTTTGGTCATTTTTTCGTAGCTGGTAATATTCGTCTGAAAAGTTGATTTTTCTATTTTCAATGCTGCTTTTTACGAATAAAACAAAAACTACGCGTCATATCAAAAAGTGAATGATAAGAAATTTATAGATCTTTTTTAGGTGCACAATTTTGGTGAGATGATCTTTTCTGGTATCTTGCATAGTTTGACAGCAAAATGGCTTTTTGATTTTTCATTAATTTTTTGTGCGATCAAAATTTGAATTTTTTATTTTTCAAAAAATTCAAAAAGTTGTTATGAAAATATTATAGGGTGTTCAGGAATCAACGTTTTTCTCCTCTTGACTTTTTTTCATATCGTGCGTTTTTCGGCTTAAAATGTTCATTTTAGTTTGTTTTTTGGAATTTTGAAAATGCTATAACTCCAGTAATTTTTTTTATCACAAAAAGTCATAAGAATATTTTGTTCGTCATTTTGCGTACTACTAATAACTGTACATAGAATTTTCAAATCTTCAAAAAAAGTGGTCTCAAAAATTTTCAAAATGTGCTCACTTTTTGGATTTTGATCCAAAATAGCTGGTTAACGAACTCGTTCTCTATTTTTCGGCCATAAAAAAGTGTGCCAAAGCTCAATCAAATCTGATCATTTTTTCGAAAGTTATCGTGGCTACAGACAGACAGACAGACAGACAGACTACAGACTACAGACAGACAGACACCTTCGTAAAAATCGTTTTTTCTGACTCAGGAGGTCTCAAAACGTGGAGATTTGATGAAAACCGACTATGTCAAATTTTACATAAAACCAATACCTTCTCATTAGAATGAGAATGTAAAAATTTAGTATTCTATTAAAACATTTATAAATATTCTCTTAAAATTAATTTTTCAAAATAAAAACGATTTTTAAATTTCCCAGGAGCGTTACGTTTATTATTTTGAAATCTTTCAAAATCCTTAAAAGTTTTTAAAATTTTATTATTAAATCTTTAAAAATCTACGTTTTGTTTACAATTTTTTGAAAATGTTTCAAATTTTAAATTATTTTTTAAACTTTTCAAAACGTTTAAGTATCTTTTAAAATGTTTCGAATTATTCATAAAATGTTTGAAAAATATTTCAAAATTGAAAAAATTGTCTTAAAATCTACCAGGTTTTTTTCGACATTTTTAGAAACCTGAAATGTTTTAAAAATCTTTTTTAATTTTTTTTTAATTGTTTTAAAAAAATTATATGAAATTTTCCCAGGAATCTTAATAAACTGTTGTTATTCTGTTATAACCTTTTAAATTTCTTAAAAAGCTTCTAAATTTTTTGTTCGAAATGTTTAAAAATCTACATTTTATTTTAAATTGTTTGGAGTCTTTTCAAATTTAAAATTATTATTGAATCGTTTCAAAAATTCTGAATATCTCCTTAACATACTGGAATTTTTTATAACATGTTGTAATCTTACAAAATTAAAAAATGGTGCTTTAAACTCTTCTACAATAATTTTCAAAATTTGAGAACATCATTTGAAACATTTTCAAATTTCTGTCAATTTTCTCTTAAAATTCATTTTTCAAAATAAAAAATCATTTAAAATTTGTCTAGGAATCATAAGAAAAATTTTCATTCTCTTGAAACCTTTCAAAATTCTTAAAAAGCTAATTTTTTCGAAATCTTCAAAAATCTAGATTTTGTTTACAAATTTTTGAAATCTTCTCAAGATTTAAATAATTTTTGAATCTTTTCAAAACTTCTAAACTTAAAATTAATCTTTTAAAATATAACCTAACTCATTTTGAATTTTCCCAAAAATCTTATTGTCGATACCGGTAATTTTTGTGTTACCGGTACCGGCATTAAATTAAATATAAAAATATAAAAAAATATGTAAAATATATAATAATATATATAAAATATAAAAAAGTTTACAAATTAGAACGTAGTATCAAAATGTTAAGAACAGAATTATTTACTAAATTAAAAAAAATAATTTACAGTTAAAAATTTCTTTTCTATCAATGATCTTCAGAAACATTCAAAAATAAATTTTATCATGAAATAACCAAGATAAGATTACTTATTTGGAAATTTTGATTGACTAAATTGATGGAATGTTCAACCGTTGATAATTCTTGAATGATCAAAAGGCCAATTTTTTATTTAAAATATGTTTAAAAAATATTATAGTGACATAATTTCACATAAAAATTTAATGAATAAACATTTTAAATATTTTTTTTTCTGAAAAAAGATCCTCTCCTTTCGCTCCGCTGGGAACCGAACCACATTAAGCTACTAGAGAGATCGAGAGAAGAAAGTTTTTTCAGAAATACACGCATTTTTTTGCTAGATGGTACAAATCAAATTTTTCAAGGAATCTGTATTATCATTAGAGAATAACAGAAAATATTTAACGTCTTTTCAGATTAGATGGAGCTATGAAAGAAGAAATATTTTAAATAATTTTTTCTGAAAAAAAGATCTTCTTCTTTCGCTCCGCTGGGAATCGAACCACAGAACTACTGATTACCGGTCAGGTATTTTCCCATTAAGCTACTAGAGAGATCGACAGAAGAAACTTTTTTCAGAAATACACGCATTATTTTGCTAGATGGTACAAATCAAATTTTTCAAGGAATCTGTATTATCATTAGAGAATAACAGAAAATATTTAACGTCTCTTCAGACTAGATGGAGCTATGAAAGAAAAATTATTTTAAATAATTTTTTACTAAAAAAATATCTTCTCCTTTCCTTCCGCTGGGAATCGAACCACAGAACTACTGATTTCCAGTCAGGTGTTTTCCCATTATGCGACTGGAGAGATCGAGAGAAGAAACTTTTTTCAGACAGTTTTTTTCAGTAGTTCTGTGGTTCGATTCCCAGCGGAGCAAAAGGAGAAGATCTTTTTTCAGAAAAATTTTTTTTAAAAATATTTTTCTTTCATAGCTACATCTAGTCTGAAAAGACGTTAAATATTTTCTGTTATTCTCTAATGATAATGCAGATTCCTTGAAGAATTTGATTTGTACCATCTAGCAAAAAAATTCCTCTATTTCTGAAATAAGTTTCTTCTCAGGATCTCTCTAGTAGCTTAATGGGAAAGCACCTGACCGAAAATCAGCAGCTCTGTGGTTCGATTCCCAGCGGAGCGAAAGGAGATCTTTTTTCCGAAATTTTTTTTAAAAATTTTTTCTTTCATAGCTCCATCTAGTCTGAAAAGACGTTACATATTTTCTGTTATTCTCTAATGATAATACAGATTCCTTTAAACATTTTAATACATAAATTTGTTGTTTTGTTTAAAATAATATTTTTTTGAAAAAAAAGCTCTTGGCTAGTAGTGTTTTGGAAAATTTACTAATTAAATTTATATAATTTATATTTATATAAATTAATTAATTAATTAAAATTAATTAAATTAAAATTAATAGTCATCGAGTGGACTCTCAGTAGGAAATTTATTAAAATTTAAAAAAAAATCCAACGATTCAATGAACAGTCCTTAATATGTGTCATTGAGAAGTCGAGTGGTCAGCTGCACGTAGTTCAAATAACTAGCCCTAGAATATTGCCACGAGAATGGGAGCAAGCGGGAAAAACAATTTTCTCGTAACTCATCGACCCTGTCAATTTTATTTTTTTATTTTATTATTTTTATTTTCTTAAATTCAAATTTAAAAAAAAAATTATCAAACCCAAAAAATGAATCGCTGGGCGTCATAAATATATAGTCTTTTTTTAAATTATTATTCCAAATTTATTTCACTTTTTTGTATTACAGTTTTCAAAAAATTGAATTTTAAGACATCCCAAAAAAATGTACAAGTTTTTGTAAATCTAGCGAGACTTTCAAAATTGTAACTCGAAAAAAATTGAGAACCAGGTACAAAAGATTATACTTTTTTTGAAAACGAGTTTTTTTCATCAAAAATAAAGTTTTTTTATTATTGCACTTTTCTTGAGGGATCTTGGATCAAGAAAAATTCGGAAAATAGCAATTTTAATATTCTGAGAATGAGAAATTTATTTTTAAAAAAGGAATATATTATTACATCAAGTTACCAATTTTTCTCTAAACGTTTTTCATAATCGAAAATATCGTAAACCATTGGATTTATATTGCAAATTTAAAAATTCTAACTTTAAAAAAATTCATTTTTCAAAAATTGTTAGATTTGCTTATTGAAAATATTGCAAAATAAGTGACAAAATGAGGACCATCGACAATTAAAAAAAAAATCTTCTTGAAATTGCTTTTTGAAAAAAATATAATAATATTTTAAAAATTGGAAAGAAACATTTAATTTTACATAAATGAATTATTGATACTGATACCATGAAAATTATATAAATTTTTAGAAATAAGCATATTTTTATTATTATTCTAAATGTAATAATTACTAAGAAAATAGAACAGAAAATTTTTTTATTATTGATATATAGATTTTATTTATGTTTATTATTACTTTTTTTATATTAACTCGTCTTCAATTAAAAATATTATTTCGTAATAAAAATATATTAATTTCTATTTAGAGCACTGAAGTTTTTTTCATAGTTGAAACTGTTTTTAAAACGGTACATGTAAAGTCACGTGAGTAATATTAATTTTTTAAGCTATTCAAGAGTAATGACGATTAGATAAAAATAATAAAAAAAAAAAGATTGGTTTTTAGTGCAAATTCAATAAATAAATAATTAAATTAATCAAACCTTTTTTATTAAAATTCTATATAAGTTTAACTCAAAGAATTTTCGCTTCAAAAATTAAACATTTTTAAATTTTAAGTGCGTTAAATTTCGAATTCTTCAATACCAAAAACCGATAATTTGAAATTTTTTCAATTTTGTAAAGCACTTTTTTACAAGTCGTTCCAAAAAATGAATTCTTCAGGGATTAAAATTTCAAACAGTTTTCATTCAGAATATCAAGATTTGTTCAATTTTAAAATGTTTGAATTTTAAGGAGTTTGAGATATATTGTTTTTATTGATTTTAAAATAAATAAAATAAATTAATTATATATAACCAAAATTTTGAAGTAAAATTATGAAACTTCAACCAAAAAATAAATTTGTAAGGAAGTAGTTCAACCAAGCAATGAAATTTTAAATAAAAAAAGATGAATTTTCAATAAAAAATGTAATATTTGATAATTAAACTAAACAAGATTTAAATTTTAAATAAAAAAACAGTGCAAATGTAAACCAAAAAGATTTTAATTTGAAATAAAAAACAGTTAAATTTACCCAAAAAGATGAATCTGCAGCGAAAAAAATTTATTTTCTAATTTATTTATTTATATTTATTTATTGATAAAATTGATTTGTTATTTATTTATATTTATAAAAGACGTGAAGTTTCAAACAAATAGTTGAATTTTCAACTGAAAAAGATAAATTTTCAACCCAAAATGGAATAGAAAAATTTTCAGGTAAAAAATTAATTTTAAACCAAAAACTAAACGAATTTTCAAGAAAACAGTTTAATTTTTAACCAAAGAGACGAATCTTCAGCAACAAAAAAAATGAATTTTTAACAAAGAAGTTCAACTTTCAACTAAGCAGCTGAATTAAAAAAAATTAATTTTCAACCATAAAGTTGAATTTTCAAGTAAAAAAAAATATTTTTTAACCAACCAGATGAAAATCGTAACTCAAATGATGAATCACTGAACAAAATGATGATTTTTTATCAAAGATTAATTTTCAAATAAAAAAAGCGAATTTTTAATTTAAAAAATATGAATCTTCAACCAAATAGTTGAATTTTTAACTAAAAAAAATCAATTTTCAACCAAAAGAGAAATAGTTAAATTTTTAATTAACAAAATTAATTTTCAAGCATAAAAAACGAATTAAATTTGTTTTTAAATTAAATTTTTTAGTGAAAGAGATGAATCTTCAAACAAAAATAATAATTTGTAACAAAGCAGTTCAACTAAGTAGTAAAATTTTCAATAAAAAAAAATTAATTTTCAATAAAAACTATAATATTTTATATTTAAACTGAAAAATATTTGAATTTTAAATCAAAAACAGTTCATATTTTAACCAAAAAAATTTTTAGTTTGAAATAAAAAGCGGTTTAATGTAACCAAAAAGATGAATTTTCAGCGAAAAAATATTATTTTCTACCAATAAAGACGAACTTTAACAAAATACATGAAGTTTCAAACAAATAGTGAATTAATAGTGAATTAATTTTTAAACAAAAATGAAAAGAATTTTCAACAAAATAATTAAATTTTCGTCCAAAGAGATGAATCTTAAAAAAAAATGAATTTTTAACAAATTAGTTAAACTTTCAACCAAGTAGTTAAATTTTTGACCAAAAAGATGAATTTAAGCCAAGAAGATTAATAAATCAATGAAATAGTTGAATTTTCATCCAAAAATATCAATTTTTAACAAAAAACGAAATAGTTAAATTTTTAATTAACCAAATTAATTTTCAAACAAACAAAAAAAGAATTTTGAACAAAATAGATAAATTTTCAACCAAATAGATGAATTTCCAACAAAAATAATGAATAAATACCCAAAAAAATTAATTTTTAACAAATCAATTCAGCTTTGTACCAAGAAGATTTTTTTTCTACCAATAAAGACGATCTTTTAATAAAATACATGAAGTTTCAAACAAATAGTGAATTAATAGTGAATTAATTTTCTACCAAAAATGAAAAGAATTTTTAACAAAATAATTAAATTTTCGTCCAAAGAAACGAATCTTCAATAAAAAAATAAATAAATTTTTAACAAATTAGTTAAACTTTCAACCAAGCAGTTAAATTTTTGACTAAAAAGATGAATTTTCAACCAAGAAGATTAATAAATCAATGAAATAGTTGAATTTTCATAAAAAAATATCAATTTTCAACAAAAAACGAAATAGTTAAATTTTTAATTAACAAAATTAATTTTCAAACAAACAAAAAAGAATTTTGAATAAAATAGATAAATTTTCAACAAAAATAATAAATAATTACCCCAAAAAATTAATTTTTAACAAATTAGTTCAGCTTTGTACCAAGAAGATTTTTTTCTACCAATAAAGACAAATTGATCTGATCAGTAACGTCCACTGACCAAATCAGTAATTTTGAATGATCTAAACAAAGTCATTTTTAATGACACAATCAGTAACTTTCACTAATCAAATCAGTAATTTTGATTGATCTAACCCGTAACTATCAATGTGTTGATCAGTCATTTATGGTTAATTTAAATAATTTCTTAAAATATAGGAATTTAATTAGGAATTTTAATTAAAAAATAATTGTACTATTTCATTATGGCAGACAAATCAGTCATTTCCATCGACCGAATTGACTGATTCATCTGTTAAAATGACTGTTTTGTCAGTAGAAGTTACTGAATTTTTATTCAAATTATGCTTGATTTATTCAGTCAAATTTTGACTGATTTAAATTTAGAATTTGTTTCTGCCCCTATAATTTTTTTTTTAATTTAAATTAATTACTTATAATGTCGCTGTTCCTGTTGTTGGTACACCCGCAGCAAGGCATCTTTCTCGAGTTTTTATTCCTCTTCTTGTCCTTCGCCATTTTTCAAAAAAAAAATCAAAAATTCAATTCTGTGCCAGAAAGAACCCTTTCAATGTTACGTTCCAGCATCCAATCCAAATGTCGAGCACGCTGCTCTAATTGGCGCGTAAATTGTAGCAAACAGGTTGCACCTGTGTTTATCTGTGTCAAAACGTGGTTTCAATAAACTGCACAACAAAAAAAAAGCACTTCACTGCAGTTACATAAATTCCACTATTTTTTTTTTATTCAATTCCGTATTCAATGCCATCCTCAGGAAGAACACTTATCGTGAAAATCGGCATTCTTCGTTCGATTCCTTATTCGGAAAACTTGATTAAAAAATCCACAAATTTAATAAAATTCGAGGAATCCGATTCTATGATTTAATTACGAGTTCATAATCACTGCACAGTTTTTTTCCCAAAATTTTTCGATACCTTCACTTTTTACACTTGCACCGGGCTGATCAGGAACAGCAACTGTTCTAAGTCGAATACAAGATCACTCTAAGACGAGAAAAGTGACCTCATTCCATGAATCACCAATTTTATAATAGGAACTACCTCCCGCCAATGAAAAACTTTATTTACAGTGCACTCTAGTCAATATATTTAAAAAAAAAAGATTCATTTGATTTTATTTCTCAGAGCCTACTCTCGATCAACGACTTCTCTGTCTCTTCTTTCATACTAAAGATAGTTAAACTTGATCCTTGATAAAGAAACTCATTCTACAACTAACTTAATCCTAGATTTCTATCTGAATTAACAACAAAATACTGTGGAAAAATAATTTTTTATTATAAAATTATCTGAAGAATATTTCTGCTCCATACAATAGGGGAGACCACCCTACAGTGGATAATGCAACAGTGGATAATCATTAATTAAGGGCACAAATAAAAGAAAAACAATTAATTCTAATTTTAATTTATGAACACGAAGAGTGTATTAACTATTAATTAAATTAAATATTTTATTTGACATTTATTTGTTTTTTAATTAATGATTATCCACTGTGGGAATGTTTCCCCTATAGAATCAAGTTACGGTTATTCCGTATCAAAAATCCGGTTAGATTTGAAATTTCGAAATTTCCTGACTTTTCCCTGGCTAATTTTTAATTTTCCCTGACCTTTATAAATTTTTTTTTTCAGATAAAAACAACCTTATGAGATTAATAATGTTCATGCAAAAAAATGTTTCTTTCTAGATTAATTTAAACATTTTTAGACAGAATTTTATCAGGGGACGTAAAATACATGAATTTTCAACTAAAAAAAATCAATTTTGAACCAAAAATAAAAGAATTAAATTTTCAGCAACAAAATTAATTTTCGACCAAGAAAAAAGGAGTTTTCAACGGAATAGTTCAAATTTTAACCAAAGCGATGAATCTTCAATTTTCAAAGAAAAATAGTTGAATTAAAAAAAAAAAAAGAATTTTCAAAAAATTAGTTTAATCTTCAACCAAAAGAGACTAATTTTTGAAACAAAACATCGAGGAATTTTCAATAAAAAAAGTTGAATTTGCAACTAAGAAAAATGAGCTTTTAAGAAAATAAATAAATTTTCGACTAAAAAAGATCAAGTTTCAAGCAAAAACGGAATAGTTACAATTTCAATTAAAAAAAATTAATTTTCGACCAAGAAAAAAGAAGTTTTCAACGAAATAGTTCAAATTTCAACCAAAGTGATGAACCTTCAATTTTCAATAAAAAATAGTTGAATTGAAAAAAAAAAGAATTTTCAAGAAATTAGTTTAATCTTCAACCAAAACAGACTAATTTTTTAAACAAAACGTAACGAGGAATTTTCAGTAAAAAAATTGAATTTTCAACTAAGAAAAATGAACTTTCAAGAAAAGAAATAAATTTTCAACTAAAAAAGATCAAGTTTCAAGCAAAAGCGGAATAGTTACAATTTCAGTTTAAAAAAATTAATTTTTCCCCAAAAATGAAACGAATTTTCATTAAAATAGTCAATAAAATAGAAAGTTTAATTTAATTTAAATTTTTCCTAGGAGTAAAAGGAGAAGATCTTTTTTCTGAATAAATTTAATTTTTTTAATTTAATTTCTAGAAAACTGTAGGGAATGAATAAAATTTTATATCAGGGTATAAATAACTAAAACACGAAAAATAAAATAATTAAAATTTTATAAAAATGAATTTCCAACTGAAAACAAACACGCATTTTCAACAAGATAGTTAAATTTTCAACCAAAGAAATTATTTTTAACCAAAAAGAATTTCTAAAAAAATGGTTGCATTTTGACCAAAAGCAGATAAATTCTCAACGAAAAAAAAAAAAAAAAATTTTCAACGAAATATTTCAATTTTCGACTAAACGGATGAAATTTCTATCGAAAAGGATAAATTTTCTACAAAACAATGAATAGTTAAATTTTCAGTTAAAAAATTAATTTTCAATAATTAAAAAAAAACTCATTTTCAAGTATTAAAAAAAAAACTAATTTTCAACCATTAAAGAAAACTGATTTTCAACCCAAAAAATCAATTTGCAACTAAAAATAGAATAGTTAAAATGTTCCAAAAAAATCCATTTCCAACTAAAGAGAAACACGACTTTTTTAAAAAATAGTACAATTTTCAATCAAATAAAACACATTTTCCAGAAAATAGTTCTATTTTCAGTTAAAAGAATTAATTTTCGATAACTAAAAAAACAACTAATTTTCAACCATTAAAGAAAACTAATTTTTAACCCAAGAAATTAATTTGCAACTAAAAATAGAATAGTTAAAATGTTACAAAAAAAAAAAAAATTCAAACTAAAGAGAAACACGACTTTAAAAAAAAAATAGTACAATTTTCAACCAAATAAAACAAATTTTCAAGAAAATAGTTTTATTTTCAGTTGAATTTTCAGTTAAAAAAGTTAATTTTTCATTTAAAAAAATTAATTTTCAACAAAAAGATAACATTTTAACCAAGAAGACTAATTTTTAACAAAATACAGAATTTTTAAAGGAATTTTCAATCTAATAGTTAAATTTTCAACTAAAGTAATTAATTTTCAACCAGAAAGATTAATTAGTCACTAAGAAGATTAACATTCTACCACAAAATACGAATTTTTAACAAATTTTCATATTTTCTGCCATATAGTTGAATTTTCAACCAAATATTTGAATTTTCAATCTAATAGCTACATTTTCAGCGAAAGGAATTAATTTGCAACCAAAAAGATGAATCAGTTACCAAGAAGATTAATATTTTATAAAAATGACGAAATTTTAACAAAATATATAAATTTTCAACCAAACAATTAAATTTTCAAACGAGAAAGATACATTTTCAACCAAAGATGAAATAGTTCAATCTTCAGTTAAAAAAAAAAGAAATTTTCAGCAAAAAAAAAATATATAAATTTCAACAAAATAGTTGAATCCTCAACCAAAACAGATTAATTTTCAACCAAAAAGTTTAATTTTTAACGACAAAAGCTGCAATTTTTAACCACAAAAGATGCAATTTCTACCAAAATAGATGAATTTTCAACCAAAAATAAATAATTTTTAAAAAAATTGTTGAATTTTCTACAAAAGAAAAAAATTAACTTCTTCGGTTTATCGAAAATTCGTTGACTCTGTCAGGTTTTCCCTGAGATTCCCTAACTTTCTGGAATCTGGAATCAAGTATATTTTTTTTTTATTTCGAATTTTTGGAATAAAATAAACAGACAGACCGTAATAAAATATTTAAAAATTCTATATAATCATCAATATTGCCGTGAATTTCATAAAATTGTAATACGTGACTTGATTCCATATACAGAGCAACTACCAGATTTTTGATACGGAATTACCGTAACTTGATTCTTTATTTGGACTAATCAGAACTTGATTGCATATTGCATGGAGCAGATATTGAATCAAGTCTATTTTTATCGATTTTGATATTTTGATTTTTGACGATAAAATAAACAAAAGCAGGCCGTTCTTGTTATTAATAACAACTGCCTGCTTTTATTTATTTTATCATAAAAAATCAAAATGTCAACGTCGATAAAAATAGACTTGATTCCATATCTGCTCCATGCAATATTCAATCAAGTTCTGTAAATTCGTATAAAGAATCTAGTTACGGTCATTCGATATAAGACATCAGATTTGAGTTGCTCTTTATATGGAATCAAGTCTATTGTTTGACGGTGAGATTTTTTGCAATAAAATAAACAAGCAGACCATTCAGCAGCGCATAACAAAATATTCAAAAATTCTATAAAATATTCAATTTTGCCGAGAATTCCATAAAATTTGAATACGTGCTGGAGAGCGGCCTGGTTTTGTTTATTTATCAGCAAAAGTCAAAATCGATTAAAATGGACTTGATTCCATAAACAGAGCAACTACCTGATTTTTGATATAGAATAACCGTAACTTGATTCTTTATTCGGTCTTACCAGAACTTGATTCCATATTTCATGGAGCAGATATGGAATCAAGTCTATTTTTATCGATATTGACATTTTGATTTTTGACGATAAACTAAACAAAAGCAGGCCGTTCTTGTTATTAATAACAACGGCCTGCTTTTATTTATTTTATCATCAAAAGTCAAAAGGTTAAAATCGA
>CAKNYM010048060.1:28437-60481 GCA_932195095.1 Andricus curvator | reverse complement strand
ATTGTTTATACTGTTATATTTTTCCAACACAAAATATTTTCTACACATAATATTTCCTACACATCATTTAATGTCGTTATATTTTTCCTACACAAAGTTTTTCCTATACAACATTTTTCCTACACAGAATTTAATACTGTTATATTTTCCTACACAAAATATTTCCTACACAGAATTTAATACTGTTATATTTTTCCTACACAACATTTTTCCTATTTAAAATTGTTTATACTGTTACTTTTTTCTAGCACAAAATATTTTCTACACAGAATATTTCCTACACAAAATTAATTATTGTTTAATACTGTTATATTTTTCCAACACAAAATATTTTCTACACATAATATTTCCTACACATAATTTAATGCCGTTATATTTTTCCTACACAGAATTTAATATTGTTTAATACTGTTATATTTTTCCAACACAAAATGATTTTTACACATAATATTTCCTACGCAGAATTTAATATTGTTTAATACTGTTATATTTTTCCTACACAAAATATTTTCTACACATAATATATCCTACACATAATTTAATGCCGTTATATTTTTCCTACACAAAATTTTTCCTACACAGAATATTTCCTACATAGAATTTAATATTGTTTAATACTGTTATATTTTTCATACACAAAATATTTTCTACACAGAATATTTCCTACGCAGAATTTAATATTATTTAATACTGTTATTTTTGTCCTACACCAAATATGTTCTACACAACATATTGAAAACAGTAAATAAAATACTTTTTTACACAAAGTAGATCCTACAAAAAATAAAATGATTAAAGTTTTACTTTAAATATTGTTGCTGCTATATGGCAAATATTCTGAGTGAAAATATTCAACACAGGCTTATATCGACGCCTCCATTCAATATGAGTCTATGTGCTGACAGCGCCGTGTATGAGACTATGCGCTGTGTATAAGCATAGGGAATAGTCTCATCCCGTGCAGAAATCACCATATATATTACCGATTACCGACTAGGGCCTGATCTGATGTGTACTATCTGGTCCCGATAGGAAGAATTCTGTGGCCCTGACTCGTACCAGACCGGGCTATATACTGTGACGTCATATAACCGCTTCGCAGCGCCATCTCAAGTCATATGCGTTAGATATAATATAACCACAAACATAACCTTAATTTTTGTTTTCCTTCGTGCTGTTGTGTTGCAAATGTGCTGGGAGTGTTCGACCGTATAATATATTCTTAACACATTAATAATAAATGCAAAAATTAAGAAGCTAACCGCGAGTTCGCAAACATCGTGCTATCAGCAAAATTCCGTTCGAGATAAATTCAATGCAATCGAAGAGGAAGTGCTGTCCCACATGAGCACCGTCTTATGGAATGCAAAAGACTGGGACGGTAATCTGAAGCAAAGGTCAAAGTAACAGTTTTCAATTTCTACGTTCCGTCATTAAAATTTTAAATGTTCAGAAGAAACTACATTTTATGTGAATCTTAAACGTTGTAAAATGGTGTAAAACACCCTAAAACCAAACCTTACACGAAAGTTTGAAAAAATTTGTTATTAAATAATTGTCAAAGTTCACTATCAAATTTTTAAGTTCCGTCATTCAAATTTTAAATGTTCAGAAAAAATTACATTTTATGTCAATCTTAAACGTTGTAGAATGGTCTAAAACACCTTAAAACCAAACCTTACACGAAAGTTTGAAAAAATTTGTTATTAAAAAATTGTCAAAGTTCACGATCTAATTTCTAAGTTCAGTCATTAAAAATTTTAAATGTTCAGAAAAAATTACATTTTACATCAATCTTAAATGTTGTAAAATGGTTTAAAACATCTTAAAACCAAACCTTACATGAATGTTTGAAAAAATTTGTTATTAAAAAGTTGTCAAAGTTAACGATGAAATTTTTAAGTTCCGTCATTAAAATTTTAAATGTTCAGAAAAAATTACATTTCCTGTCATTGTAGAAAGTTGTAAAGTAGTCTAAAATGCGAAAAAACGAAATATAACACGAAGAAAAATTGTAATCGATTTAAATTATTTATTTAAAAATTATTTCATTGATATTCCTGTTAACAGTTAGTATATTTTACATTTACATAACGCTTTTTCATTGGGTTTTCAACTCGTAGGTTTAGCGCAATGGTCAAGACTCTCGACTGCTAGGTGATAGATTTAGGTATAGATGTAGGTTCGATACCCCGTAGCCTTAGAAATTTTATTTGTAATATAATATTAAAAATGTAATATATGTATTCACTCTACACAGGACCATTAATAATCAAAGTAAAAATACTCGCAATCAATTAATATTTATTTTTTAAATACCTTTTTTTGTCATTACTAGCCAGAATTCGCCGCCAAGTGCATACCGGAGTTATCATTCCAGCAACGGTACGATATTGGCAGCCGATCTTCGGCAATATTTTTGGCGATACTGGGCTAGTGCTGGGCCGTATCTAACTTCCCACTTGGGTTGTGTTATGATTATTTTAAAGGATTTTAATTCCTAATAAAAAAGTCAATAATGTGGCTAGACTCGGGTAATTAATAGGGGCCAGACCGGGGGCAGATCGGGCGTTTGATCGGGCCCATAGACATGGCTCCACTGTGGCTACGTGTTTCATGTTGAGTCTGGCCCTGACTCGATTTCCACATCTGGGCCCGATATGAACGAGTCTGGGCCCGGTCGGGGCCACGGCGAATTTTCTGCACGGGATACAGAGCGATGTTAGCACATAGACTCATATTGAATGGAGGCGTCGATATTCTACACAAAAATATTAAGTGTGAACCTTTTCCTACACAAAACATATTTTACATCAATTATTCCCCAAGGGGGAATATAAACGACAATATTAGTTATACCTTGAAGGTTAGTATCTTTTAACTAATTTTCAATTTTTTAAACAATTATTATTTGTTTAAACCATTTTTGTTGCCTGAAAATCGTGAAAAGTTATTATTTTTGGGATAAATGATACAGTGGATGAATTTCAAGGATAAAAGTTCTTATTTAACATATATGGTAATTATTTAAACAATTTTTATCCTGTAAATCGTAAAAGGTTATTATTTTTCTGGGATTAATGACACAATTACCGAATGTTAAAAGTAATTTTTCTTTGTTTCAGATATTTGGCAATTCTTTAAACAATTTTCATTTGTTCCAACAATTTTTTCATTCTGTAAATTGTGAAAAGTTATTATTTTCTGAAATTAATGTCAGAGATTAAGAATGTTAAGAGTGATAGTTTTTGTCACAGACAATTTGTGATGATTTAAATAATTAATAACACTGGCTTCTTTTCATAGGAAAGATGGAGAAAATTCTAGTTTTTTAAATCTCTTGCAATATATATTTCGTTTATTAAACAGTGTTTTATTTCATTAATGAAACCGATCTAAAAAAATAACCATCAACAACGTAACTAAAACAAATTGTTCAAAAAAATTATTATTTTTTATTGGTTATAAGTTCTGAAATAATATAATACTAAACAATAAGCTACATAATGTATGAAATACATAGAAACTAGAATTTTCTCCACCTTTCCTATGAAAAGGAGCCAATGTATGATGATTAATTGTTTAAATAATTGCAAACTTTCTTTCACATAAAATTTCACTCTTAGCATTCATTAAATGCGTTATCGATTCCAGAAAACAGTAACTGCTGAAGATTTACAGGGGAAGAAAATTGCTTGAACAAATGGAAATTGTTTAAATAATGGCCAAATATCGTTAAAAAAATATATTACTTTCAACACTCGTTAATTGTGTAATTATTTCATTCAAATCATAACTTTTTACGATTAAAAAGAGAACAATTGTTTAAGCAAATGGAAATTATTTGAATAATTACTAAATATGTTGAAGAAGAAATATTATTTATTCTTTAAATCTATCAAATGTATCATCAATCCCGAAAAATAATAACTTTTCACGTTTTATAGGCGAAAAAATTGTTTGAACAAATAATAATTGTTTAAACAACTCAAAATCAGTTAATAAATACTTGGAAACTTGTCGTTCATCGAATACAAATAATTCATGTTGAAAAAATTTCAAAAAATACCGTCTTTAGAATGAATTTGACATAAAAATGCTATATTGCAATTTTTTGGGGTATTTTCCGGGCACAATACAAAGAGATTGAGGGGGTTAAAATATAAATTTATGTGTAGAAATTATTCTTCGAACATTCCCTAAAAGGCGACTGAAATTTAATTTACAAAAAGGTAATAAGAAGTACTTCTTTTTTCAATTTTGTCGAAAAAGGTATAATTTTAGACCGCCCTAAGCCTATGTATTCAATTTACCTACTATTGCCCGGTGTCATTGGATATGTTCAATTTACTCTGAAGCAAATCTTCTAAATCAAATATTTTACATATATTGTAAAGTTCACTTACATTACTCAGTGTAAAATATGTTTGTAGGAAAAGTTTCACACTCAATATTTTTGTATAGAATATATGCATGTGTTGAATGTCTTCACTCAGAATATTTGTCATGCAGAAGCAACAATATTTAAAGTAAAATTATATTCATATTATGTTGTTCAGGATCTACTTTATGTAGAAAATATTTTATTTACTGTTTTAAATATGTTGTGCAGAATATATTTTGTGTAGGAAAAATATCGGACATAATATTTTTGTGTACAATATTTTGAGAATATCTTTGTAATAAAATATTACTCTTCAATTCTGTATAGAAACTATTTCGTTTAAGACAAATATTGGACAGAATAACTTTTGTACAATATTTCAAAAATATTTTCAGGATAAAATAATTACCATGTATTTCTGTGTAGAAAATATTTTGTGTATGAAAAAAAATAACAGTATTAAACAGTATTAAATTCTGTGTAGGAAATATTCTGTGTAGAAAAAATTTGGTGTAGGAAAAATATAACAGTATTAAATTCTGTGTAGGAAAAATATGATCAGTATACGTTGTGTATAATATATTTTGTGTAGAATAAGTTGGTATAGGAACAGCGTTTTCCTTAATTTTTTCACAAAGAGGGGGGAAAATGTGGAAAATATTAAACATTTATTTTTGCATTTAGAAAAGAAACAATCTTTTTATAATATATGAAAAGAACGCCGGGAAGTAAATATTCTTAATCTAACACCCGCTGGACCCTACTCAGAGCAGTCTATGCTTAGGCGCGACCAACAGTGTCCCAAATCCGAAAAAGCTGGCCAAAATTGAAAATCAGGGTGGTCGCGAAACCTGATTTTCAAAATTCCCTTACTTTTCCCTGACTAATTCTTCATTTTCCCTGACTATAATTTATTTAAAGAGCAAAATTCTAATCTTGCAACGTTTTTAAAATAGAATCTTTTAAAAATGGAATAAAATAATTTTGAAATTAATTTTTTAATTTATTATTCTCGGGGTTGCCAGCCTAATTTACTTGACAAAAGGAAAGACACCAATAGTATATGTATACCATTAAGCCATTTCCCTTTCGGGGTAGGCGTGACATTACCCGATTCGGGTAGTGTTTCTAGGTTGATAACTTGTAGTAAATAACTACAAGTGTGGGCTCACCACACCCACGATGTGCCAACAGCACTCAGTTTTCTCGAATGGTCACCCATCCAAGTGCTAACCGCGCCCAACGCTGCTTAACTTCAGTGATCTGACGAGAACTGGTTTTTTCAGCGTGGTATGGCTGTTGGCCATAGTGACTTAATTAAAACTCAAAAAGTGACTAAAAGTGACTAATATGAATTAATAATGTGACTAACGTTCTTCTAAATTAAAAAAAAAATTTTAATCGATTTATAAGACTTCAAAATAATTCAATGTTAAAATCAAAAGAATTGAAAAAATCCAAAAAATTTCATTGATTTCAGTAAAATTAAAGTGAATTTAAAGTAATTTAAAGAAAATGAGAAGAATTCAATAAAATTCATAAAAATTGATAAAGGAATCAAGTGAATACAAAATAATTCAAAAATATGAAAAAATCCATTGAATTGAGAAGAATTGAGTGAATTTAGAAGAATTTAAGTGAAATCAAAAAATTAAAGAGAAATCAAAAGAACCTTAAAGAATACTAGGTGAATTCTGAATAATTTCAAATGAATTGCAAAAAAGATTTCAAAATTTCTTCAAGTCTTTGAAACACTACGTAATCCTTCACCTCTAGCGAATACAATTTTTAAAATCCATTAAAATATTATAAAATCTCGTGAAATTCTATGAATTTGATTATATTTCCTGAATACCTGGAATATTTATCAAAATTCTTTAAAACTACATGACAATTATTTCAAATCCCTTAAAATCATTAAAATCCTTGGAAAACCCTTTTATTTTTTAAATTTCTTAAAAATACTTAGGAATCTTTTAAAGTGCCCTAAAATATTTTAAATGCTTTGAAATACCTTCAAATTATTGAAATCAATAAAAAAACTCGTTGGGATCTTTTAAAATATCCTAAACTATTTAAAATACTTGAAAATCTTTTGAAATCCCTTGAAATTTTTTAAAGCTCTCGGAAATTCCTTGGAATTTTTTTAAATACCCTAAAATATTTCAAATTCTTTCAAACCTTTAAAAATTACTTGACATTTTTTTAAAGCTCTTGGAAATTCCTTGGAATTTTAAAAATAGTCCCAAATATTTCAATTTTTTTTAATGCATACAGTACTAATCCTTTAAAATGGTTTGAAATCCCTGATAATTTTTTTAAACTCTTGAAAATTCCTTGGAATTTTTAAAAATACCCTAAAATCTTGATAATATTAAAAATACCCTAAGATATTTCGAATTCTCTCAAATCTTTTGAAATACTTTTATACTTTTTAAAGCACTTGAAAATTCCTTGGAATTTTTAAAAAATACCCTAAAATATTCAAAATACTTTGAAAACACTTAAAATCATTGAAATCGATAAAAAATACCCTAAAATATTAAAAATCCTTTGGAAATACTTCAAATTATTGAAATCTATTAAAAATACCCTAAGGTATTTCATAAAATTCCTAACTTTTGTTTTTGAAAATTTGGATTTTAAATTTGAAACCAGCTGCCCGAAAAAACCCTGTATAGTAAATTTCATTCAAATAGATTCATTTTTTCAAATTTTTCAACAATATTCTCTCGAAGCATAACTTCCCAAGTTGGCGGTAGAATGAAAAAAGTAAATTGCAATCTTTGCACTCAATTTAAAATCACCTTGAAAATAGTAAGAGAAAAAACGTGAGT
The DNA here is from genome assembly GCA_932195095.1 of Andricus curvator. Lineage (NCBI taxonomy): Eukaryota > Metazoa > Arthropoda > Insecta > Hymenoptera > Cynipidae > Andricus > Andricus curvator. The sequence continues at coordinate 53,260 of CAKNYM010048060.1, read as the reverse complement.
TGAAGATTAATAAAAACAATGCAAATTGAGGTGGAGCAGAAATGAACTTTGATATGAAGCTAATTTCCTGGAATGTTTTTATTAATTATTGATTTTGAAGTCTGTAAAACTGAAAATAAAATTGGGTAATTTTCAAAGCCAAAAATTAAAATTTCAAATTTCAAATTGTAAAGTTTCCTTTTGGCATTATAAAACTTTTTAAACTAGTTGCCAACAATGTTTAAAAAATTACAAAAAAACTGTTGCACATTTTCTTGACTGTTGTATTTTAAAAATAATTAAAATATTTAATTTTTCCTTTTTGATTCTGGCGACGGATGTCACATTCTTTTGGAATCGACAGGAAAATTAAAAAAAATGTTAATAATTAACAAAGCAGCGCCGATTTTTCTGAAAATCAAACATTTTCATTTCCATTAACAAATACGCAAGATATTAAAAAAGATTAAAGTGCCTATGTCTTTTGTAAATTGTAATTTCCCTGCGGATTTCAAAAAAATAAAAAAAAATAATGAGAAGTAATTGAAAAATTATAAATTAAGAAACTTAATGCTTAAAATATTCAAGTTCATTTTCCAAATTAATTCGTTTAAAAGTAAAAAGTGTCAAATTAGATACCTTTTAAATTAAAAAGTTCAAATTGAAGCAAAACTAACAGCTTAATCCAGAAACATTAGAAATTTAAATATTTTACACATATTCAAAACTAAATGGTTTCAAACTTGAAAATTTTCGAAATAAACATTTCTAATTTAAGCCCCGACAAATAAAATTTCTTCAAGAAATATTTTTAACTTGAATTCTTCAAACTGTAAAGTTAGTTTTATTTTTAATATACACCTATACTTATCCAAGCTGTTAAAAAAATTGAAACAAGTCTTTGCAATTTAAAATTAAAAACATATAATCTTATTGTTAATAAAATTATACTTAATAGCATGAGAATTTGAAAATTCCATTATTTATGAAATTTAAAAACTTGATATATCAATCGTTAATAAGATTAACCAGGCTTAAAAAAATCAAATCAAAAAATCAAACCTGGAAGAATTAAATCAGGTTTGAGTTATTTTTAACAGATATCGGTTTTATTCTTAAGATTTTCAAAGAAATAAAAATTAATTTTTGAATATGTCTATTATAATTGTTTTATATCATCTTGAAATTCCAGTAAGAAGATCTGGATTTTTTTCGGAACGAATTCCAGAGGAAAGGGAAAAAGACTATTGCACGGAAATTTTTGTACGAATAACCGGATTTTTTCGGTATGTGTAGATACTTCTTTGTTTAAAATTTTCGCAAAAAAAAAATATTTCTAGAGTTATTTTTAGAGGAGGTACTACTGAGATTTTAGAAGATTGAAATATGAATACCAGAGGGTTGCCAATTTTTTTTCTAGAATAACATTTTTATTACAAAATTACACCATGTATAAAAAATAATATGGTTTTATTTACCATATTTTATTGTTATTTTTTTTCCATTTTTCTCAATGTACGTGGTCCCTCCCCTTTATAGCAAAATTCAAAATTTGTTGCGGCAAGACAATTTAAGGTGCTCTAAAAGAGTAAGTTTTTAGAATAATACAAAATATGGCTACAAGGATGAATTGTTTGATGAAATATTTTTACCACATAATCTGAAGGCTTAAACATGTGCATGACTACAGCCCTTTTTTCGAAAAATGGTCTTGTTGTTGTTTTTTTTTTGTTAATTGAAACGTACTATGAAACGGTGAGCGCCTGTCTTCGGTTCACCATGGGTATACTCACAGTGGCGCGTTGCCCATTTCCAGGCGCAGAAAATTCAGCATATTTTCAATTAACAAAAAAAAACAACAACAAGACCATTTTCCCAAAAAAGGGCTCTAGTCATGCGCATCTATAAGCCTTTAGATTATTTGGTCAAAATATTACATCAAATAATTCATCCTTGTAGCCGTATTTTGTATTATTCTAAAAACGGGCTCGTTTGAAGCGCCTTAAAAGCTATAGAGACAAAGATTTGTAAAAGGAAAATTTAAGAGGATGATTTGAAGCACCATAATTTGGTTGGAATCATTCCTAAAAAAAAGAATATTAATGTTCGGAACCACTTCCTCAATCATATCAAAATAATTTGTTTTTGAGTGCAAATGATGCAAAATGATGAAAAATGAGTTATACAGTCTATGATCTTGGATTCTAAAATTTGGGACAACAATCTACTGATAATAAGCCATACAATCTGGATGTTAATTTTTAAAATCCTGAATTATAAATCTTAACATCGAGATTTTACGTATTGTATAAATTGATGTACCAAATTTTTAAATCCAAGTTCATAAACGGTATTATACATTTTTCTCAGTGAGCGTCATTCCTCCCTTTTATAGCAAGAATCAAAATTTGTTTCGCCAAAACATTCTTAAAGCTATAGAGAGAAAGATGTATAAAAGGATTATTTAAAAAGCAACTTGATTTAATTCGAATCATTCCGAAAAATGGAATATTAATGTTCAGAATCACTTCCTCAATCATATCCACATAATTTTTTGTTGACTGAAAGTGACACTAGAAAAAAAAATTGGACACCTTCTAGAATTCATCATTTTTCAGTGTTTTTTTCTCAGAGTATATGGTCCCTCCCCTTTATACCAAAATTCAAAATATGTTGCAAGACATTTGAAAAGCCATAAAAAGATTTGTCCCTATTCTTTATACCAAAATTCAAATTGTTTTGCAGCAAGACATCATAGAAGCCATGAAAATATTTGTGAAAGGATAATTTAAGAGGATGATTTGAAGCACCTTAATTTGGTTGGAATCATTCCTGAAAATAGAATACTAATGTTCAGAATGACTTCATCAACCATATCCAAATAATTTTTTGTTGACTGTAAGTGACACTAGAAAAAGAATAGGAAACCGTCTAGAATTAATTTTTTGGTGTGTTTTTTTTCTCAGTATCCGTGGTCCCTCCACTTTATACGAAAATTCAAAGTATGTTGCAGCAAGACATTTTAGAAGCCATGAAAAGATTTGTGAGAGGATAATTTAAAAGGATGATTTAAAGCACCTAAATTTGGTTGAAATCATTCCTGAAAATATTTTGGAACAAATTCCTGAAAATCACTTCCTCAACCATATCCAAATAATTTTTTGTTGGCTGAAAGTGACACTAGAAAAAGAATTGAAAGACCCTCTAGAATTCATTTTTTAGTGTTTTTTTTTCTCAGTTTACGTGGTTCCTCCCCTTTATACCAAAATTCAAAGTGCGTCGCAGCAAGACATTTTAGAAGCTATAAAAAGATTTGTAAAAGGATAATTTGTAAGGATGATTTGAAGCACCTTAATTTGGTTGGAATCATTCCTAAAAATAGAATATTAATGTTCAGAATGACTTCCTCAACCATACCCAAATAATTTGTTGTTGACTGAAAGGGACACTAGAAAAATCTCTAGAATTCACTTTTTAGTGTTTTTTTTCTCAGTGTACGTGGTCTCTTCCACTTATACCGAAATTCGAAGTGTGCTGCTGCAAGATCTTTTAGAAGCTATACAAAGATTTGCAAAAGCATAATTTAAAAGGATGATTTAAAAGCACCTCAATTTAATTCGACTCATTCCTAAAAATGGAATATTAATGTTCAAAATCACTTCCTTCAACCATATCCAAATAATTTTTTGTTGACTGAAAATGACAATAGAAAAAGAATAGAAAATGTATAGAATTCCTGAAAGTAAAACAAGAATTCAACCATCAAATTTGGACAAACACCACAAAATGCTCCTATTGCAATTCCTAAAAACAAAAACAAAACTTTCCTTTGCACAAAAATAAAAAAGAGGAAAAAATATTACAGTTAATATTACAGGCAATATTACAGTTTGTATGAAAAAATCGGATTATATTGGGGATATGGAGGATTTACTTTCAGATCGTGATAACTTTGAATTATTGAATGAAAATCCGTTGAAACAATTAAGAAGAGACACTTTCAAGATTCTAGACAATTGGAGAAAGAAAGGACTTTTGGGAAAGGATATAAGATGGACTGATATAAATACCGAAGACACAGTTCTTGCAAGATGTAATGGTTTTGAGAAAGAGTCATAAAGATGGCTATCCTTTGAGATTGATTATTTCAACTATTAACACTCCCACGAAATTTTTAGAACAAAACTTTAATTTGGTACTTAAAGACTCAATTACAACTTCCAAATACAATATTAAAAATAGCTGGGAATTCCAAAAAATTATTATTCAAAAAACTCTTCCTAATGACCATGTGATGATTTCTTTGGATGTTGTTGCAATGTTTCCAAGTATACCCCTTGAATTGGTTAAACAGGCAATTTTAAATAGATAGGATAATATAAAAACACGTACTCGATTAAGTGAAAAAGATTTTATTGAAGGGATAGTTTTCATTATGAACTCAACTTATTTTAAATTCAATGGATCTTTTTATAGGCAAAAATTCGGTACTCCCATAGGTTCAGTAATTTCTCCGATTTTAGCAGAAATAGTTATGGAAGATTTGGAGGTCTTTGCTTTCAAGAAGCTGGATTTTGTTTTGCACTTTTACTTTTGGTACGTTGATGACACCTTATTATGTGTTCCTCTAGAAAAGTTACAGGCAGTTTTTGATGCTTTTAATAGTTTTCATTCAAAACTTCAATTTACCCATGAAATAGAGAACAATAATAGAATCAGTGTTTTAAACGTAGAAGTAATTAAGGGTCAGGATGGTAATATTATTACCAATTGGTATAGAAAAAGCACATATTCAGGTAGAATTTTACATTTCTTTTTGGCTCATCCTTTTCAAAACAAAATTGCAGTGATCAAAAACTTAGTTGACAGAGCTCTAGGTTTGTCCCACATTTCATTTCACAAAGAGAATTTGAATATTGTCAGGAATATCCTTTTTCTTCGTCATTACCCACAAAAGTTGACTGAGCAACATATCACAATTAGAATTCAACAAATCAAAAACAAACAAAGTAACATTTTATCTACAGATAATCAGAAGGAATTGAGATAATATAGTTCTTTTAATACTTTTGTTCTTCCTTTTTTTGGTCAAATTTCGAAAACTATTGAATTCATGTTGAAAAAATTTAATATTCATACTATTTTTCGTATACCATTTAAAATGGATTCAATACAAAGATTTGTTAAAGGGTAATTTGTAAGGGTGATTTGAAGCACTTCAATTTAGTTGGAATCATTCCTAAAAATGGAATATTAATATCCAGAATCACTTCCTCATCCATATCCAAATATATTTTTGTTGACTGAAAGTGACACTAAAAAAAGAACAGGAAACCTTCTAGAATTAATTTTTTTTTCTCAGTGTACGTGGTCCCTCCCCTTTATACCAAAATTCAAAGTGTGTTCCAGCAAGATGTGCAAAAAGCTGTAAAAAGATTTGTAAAAGCATAATTTTAAATTATGATTTTAAGCAACTTCATTTGGTTGAAGTCATTCCTAAACACATAACATTAATTCATAACATTAATGTTCGGAATCACTTCCTCAACCATATCCAAATAATTTTTTGTTGACTGAAAGTGACACTAGAAAAAGAATAGGAAACCTTCTGGAATTAATTTTTTGTGGTGTTTTTTTTCTCAATGTCTGTGGTCCCTCCCCTTTATACCAAAATTTAAAGTATGTTGCAAGACATTTGAAAAGCTATAAGAAGATTTGTATAAGGATAATTTTTAAAGATGATTTGAAGCACTTTAATGTGGTTGGAATCATTTCTAAAAATAGAATATTAATATCCAGAATCACTTCCTCAACCATATCCAAAATATTTTTTGTTGGCCGAAAGTGACACTAGAAAAGGAATAGGAAACCATCTAGAATTCTTTTTGGTTTTTAGTGTTTTTTTCTCAGTGTACGTGGTCGCTCCTCTTTATACCAAAATTCAAAGTATGTTGCAAGACATTTGAAAAGGCACAAAAATATATGTGAAAGGATAATTTAAAAGGATGATTTAAAGAACCTTAATTTGGTTTGAATCATTCCTAAAAATAGAATATTAATGGTCAGAATCACTTCCTCAACCATATCTAAATAATTTTTTGTTGACTGAAAGTGACACTAGAAAAAGGATAGGAAACCTTCTAGAATTAACTTTTTTGTGTGTTTTTTTTCTCAGTATCCGTGGTCCCCCCACTTTATACCAAAATTCAAAGTATGTTGCAACAAGAAATTTTAGAAGCCATGAAAAGATTTGTGAAAGGATAATTTAAAAGGATGATTTGAAGCACCTTAATTTGGTTGGAATTATATACCATTAAACCATTTCCCTTTCAGGGTAGGCGTGACACTACCCGATTCGGGTAGTGTTTCTAGGTTTTTCTTGTAGTTATAAATAACTACAAGTGTGGGCTCACCACACCCACGATGTGCCAACAGCACTCATGTCAGTATTCTTGAATGGTCACCCATCCAAGTACTAACCGCGTCCAACGCTGCTTAACTTCAGTGATCTGACGAGAACTGGGTTTTTCAGCGTGGTATGGCCGTTGGCCGTTGGAATCATTCCCGAAAATAGAATATTAATGTTCAGAATCACTTCCTCAACCATATCCAAATAATTTCTTGTTGATTGAAAGTGACACTAGAAAAAAAAATTTGAATCCCTTTAGAACGCATTTTTTAAGTGTTCTTTTCTCAGTGTACGTGGTTCCCTATTCTTTATACCAAAATTAAAATAGTGTTGCAGCAAGACATCTTAGAAGCCATGAAAAGATTTGTGAAAGGATATTAAAAGGATGATTTTAAGCACCTTAATGTGGTTGGAATCATTTCTAGAACTAGAATATTAAAGTTCAGACTCGCTTCCTCAACCATATCCAAAATATTTGTCGTTTTCCGAAAGTGACACTAGAAAAAGAACAGGAAACCTTCTAGAATTAATTTTTTGTGGTGTTTTTTTTCTCAGTATCTGTGGTCCCTCCCCTTTATACCAAAATTCAAAGTATGTTGCAGAAAGACATTTTAGAAGCTATACAAATATTTGTAAAAGGATAATTTGGAAGGATGATTTTAAGCACCTTAATTTGGTTATAAAATAATTTTTTGTTGACTGAAAGTGACACTAGAAAAATAATAGGAAACCTTCTAGAATTAACTTTTTTTGGTGTTTGTTTTCTCAGTGTCCGTGGTCCCTCTTCTTTATACCAAAATTCAAAGTATGTTTCAAGACATTTGAAAAGCTATACAAAGATTCGTAAAAGGATAATTTGTAAGGATGATTTTAAGCACCTTAATTTGATTGGAATCATTCCTAAAAATAGAATATTAATGTTCAGAATCACTTCTTCATCCATATCCAAATAATTTTTTGTTGACTGAAAGTGACACTAGAAAAAGAATAGGAAACCTTCTAGAATTAATTTTTGGTTGTGTTTTTTTTCTCAATGTCCGTAGTCCCTCCCCTTTATACCAAAACTCAAAGTATGTTGCAAGACATTTGAAAAGCCATAAAAATATTTGTAAAAGGATCATTTAAAAGCAGATTCAAAGCACCTTAATTTGGTTGGAATCATTCCTAAAATAGAATAATAATGTTCAGAATCACTTCCTCACCCGAAATCAAAAAGTGAGCAGTGGAAAATTAAACATTATTTTTTAATTCAGGCTTCCACCTTCTAACCTAATATTTTACAATTATTAAAAATGCTCTTCAATGTTTATTTAAATTATTATTATATAGCCTACAAATTACCCCTATTTATTCATCTCAGTATTGTGAATTAAAAAAACTAGAAAACACTAAAAGAAGAATAGGAAACCTTCTAGAATTAATTTTTTGTGGTGTTTTTTTTTTCTCAGTGTACGTGGTCCCTCCCCCTTATACCAAAATTTAAAGTATGTTGCAAGACATTTGAAACGCTATAAAAAGATTTGTTAAAGGGTAATTTGTAAGGATGATTTGAAGCACCTTAATTTGGTTGGAATCATTCCTAAACACATAACATTAATGTTGAGAATCACTTCCTCAACCATATCCAAATAATTTTTCCTTGACTGAAAGTGACACTAGAAAAAGAATAGGAAACCTTCTAGAATTAATTTTTTGTAGTGTTTTTTTTCTCAGTGTCTGTGGTCCCTTCCCTTTATACCAACATTCAAAGTATGTCGCAGCAAGACATTTTAGAAGCTATACAAATATTTGTAAAAGGATAATTTGTAAGGATGATTTGAAGAACTTTAATTTGGTTGGAATCATTACTAAAAATAGAATATTAATATCCAGAATCACTTCCTCAACCATATGGAAATAATTTTTTGTTGACTGAAAGTGACACTAAAAAAGGAATAGGAAACCATCTAGAATTCTTTTTGGTTTTTAGTGTTTTTTTCTCAGTGTACGTGGTCCCTCTCCATTATAGCAAAATTCAATGTGTGTTGCAGAAAGATGTTCAAAAAACTGTAAAAAGATTTGTAAAAGCATAATTTAAAATTTCGATTTTAAGCACCTTCATTTGGTTGAATTGATTCCTAAACACATAACATTAATTTTGGGAATCACTTCCTCAACCATATCCAAATAATTTTTTGTTGACTGAAAGTGACACTAGAAAAAGAATAGGAAACCTTCTGGAATTAATTTTTTGTGGTGTTTTTTTTCTCAGTGTACGTGGCCCCTCTCCTTTATACCAAAATTCAATGTGTGTTGCAGAAAGATGTTCAAAAAACTGTAAAAAGATTTTTAAAAGCATAATTTTAAATTATGATTTTAAGCAACTTCATTTGGTTGAAGTCATTCGGAAACACATAACATTAATGTTGGGAATCACTTCCTCAACCATATCCAAATAATTTTTTGTTGACTGAAATTAATTTTTTGTGGTGTTTTTTTTTTCTCATTGTCTGTGGTCCCTCCCGTTTGTACCAAAATTCAAAGTATGTTGCAGCAAGTCATTTTAGAAGCTATAAAAATATTTGTAAAAGGATAATTTGTAAGGATGATTTGAAGCACTTTAATTTGGTTGGAATCATTCCTAAAAATAGAATATTCATGTTGAGAATCACTTCCTCAACCATATCCAAATAATTGTTTGTTGACTGAAAGTGACACTAGAAAAAGAATTGAAAACCCTCTAGAATTCATTTTTTAGTGTTCTTTTCTCAGTGTACATGGTCCCTCCTCTTTATACCAAAATGCAAAGTATGTTGCAAGACATTTGAAAAGCCGTAAAAATATTTGTAAAGGGATCATTTAAAAGCAGATTTAAAGCACCTTAATTTGGTTGGAATCATTCCTAAAAATAGAATAATAATGTTCAGAATCACTTCCGCAATCCCCGACTATTAGCGACAGCAATAATCGTTTATGCTTCTGTAATGGTTAAGTACTGCGAAGTTGAAGGCGAGATGCACTGGCTGATATGATTCTAATTTCTAACGACTCTACTATTTATCTGCGAGTGATGTAACTTGAATTAGATGCAATATCTAATGAATATAGTCAATGTATCAACTATCAAGTTCTTCCTCAATATCAACCAAAGCATCCTTCATCGCCTGGATCAACTTCGCACTTGACATATAGCACCTACGATCATTTTCTTTCATCAGTTTTATCAGTTTTCTAAGAAATACGAGAAGGAAAAAGGTCTAATGCTCTTAAGAACAGATACTAAAAATTACTCTCGTTGTAGCGACAAAGGGATAAATAGCCTAATTTAAGTGGACTAATCGCTGACTAATTCACTAATTGTTGACTAATGGTGCAAGAATTGATGATTCTGATCGTGAGAGAATAAGATTTAAGAAAAAAACAATCCTCAGGGAATTTTCCAAGGAAAACTTACAAGTAACCATGCACTCAGAAAAAAGACGCTTTGATTCAAAGAAAATTGTTCACAATCAAAGAAAGGCATTCACTGGCTACCAGTCAAAAGTTTCTTTGATTCACAGAGATTTCTTTTGATTTAAAGAGATGGTTTTTTGTTCCAATGCAAATTATTCTTTAATTTAAAATGATTTTCTTAATTTTTAAGTCATTTTCGAAGCAATGAAAAAAATTCTGTTAAAAAAAAAGGTATCTTTAATTTAAAACAAATATTTGTCTGAGTGGTAACTTTAAAAACATTATTCCTCGTTCTAATTAAATGTGTTTCGGGTTAGGCGTGATCCACAAATTACGTAGGGTGTTTTTCTGAAATTTTCAACGACCGCTCTTAATGAAATTAGATTTCAAAAAGAAAATTTGGTAGTAACAAGTATTCAGCCCGAAATCAAAAAGTGTGCAGTGGAAAATTAACATTATTTTCTAATTCAAGCTTCCACCTTCTAACCTAATATTTTTAAAATATTATTAAAAATGCCCTTCAATGTTTATTTAAACTATTATTATATAGCCTACAAATTACCCCTATTTATTTATCTCAGTAAATTAAATTAAAAGAACCCAATAAGAAAATCTAACTAATTTTTATTTGAAGTTGATTCTTTTTTTTTAAGTCAACTATTATAATTTTTTTGTTAAATTCAACTATTGTGTTGAAAATTCGCCTTTTTGATTTGAAAATTCAACAATTTTAGTAGAAGATTCGGGTTGAAAATTGCACTGTTTGGGAGAAAATAATTCGTCTCTCGGTCTTGAAAATTCAACATTTTGGGTGAAGCTTCTTTTCTTTTTTGACTGAAAAAACTTTCATAAATGAAAATTCAAATTTTTTATTGCAAATTCATCTTTTTGGTTCGAAAATAAATTTTTTTGCATAAAATTTACTCTTTTTTATTTCAAAATTCAACTATTTTGTTAAAAATTCATTTCTTTAGTTGAAAACTGAACTATTATGTTGAAAATTCGTTTTTTCAACTGAAAATTGAACTATTCCATTTTTGAATGAAAATTTATCTTTTTAGTTGAACATTCATTTCTTTTTATGAAAATTTAACTATTTGGTTGAAATTAATTTTTTTGGTTAAAAATTAATCTATTTTATTGAAAAATAATTTTAGTTTGTTGAAAATTAATTTTTTAACTGAAAATTGAACTATTCCATCTTTGATTGAGATTTTTTTTCGATAAAAATTAAATTATTTGGTTGAAAATTTGTCTTTTTTGGTAAAAAAATTAATTTTCTTGGTTGAAAATTCTTCTTTTTGGTTAAAAATTCATCTCTTCAGATAAAAATTAATTTATTTGGTTGAAAATTGAACTATTTTATTGAAGGATCGTTTTAATTTGTTGAGAATTAATTTTTTTTACTTAAAATTTAAAAATTTCATCATTGATTGGCAATTTATCTTTTTTTCGATGAAAATTCTACTATTTGGTTGAAAATTTCTATATTTTGTTGAAAATTAGTTTTTTCGTAGAAAATTAATTTTCTTAGTTGAAAATTCTTCTTTTTAGTTAAAAATGCATCTGTTTGGACGAAAATTAATTTCTTTGGTTGAAAATTGAACAATTTTGTTGAAAATTATTTTTTTAGCTTAAAGATTCATCATTTAATTTGAAAATAATTTCATTGGTTGCAAATTTACAAATATTATTGAAAAATCGTTTTAGTTTGTTGAAAATTATTTTTTTAAACTTAAAATTTGAATAGTTCATCTTTGGTTGAAAATTTACCGTTTTTTAGATTAAAATTTAACTATTTGGTTGAAAATTTACATATTTTGTTAAAAATTTGTCTTTTTGGTAAAAAATAAATTTTCTTGGTTGAAAATTCTTATTTTTGTTCAAAAATTTATTTATTTGGAAAAAATTAATTTCTTTGGTTGAAAATTGAATTATTTCGTTGAACATTCTTTTTTTTCGTTTAAATTCATTTTTTTAATTGTAAATTAAACAATTCCATCCTAAGTTGAAAATATATCTTTTTTAGTTACAGCTTCGATTTTTTAATTGAAAATTTATTAGTTTTTCGGAAAATTCGTCTTTTTTGGTAAAAAAATAATCTTCTAGGTTGAAAATTTAACTATTTTGGTAGAAAATTCAATATTTGACTGAAGATTCTTGTTTGGTTGAAAATAAGTTTTTTGTTGAGTTCATTAATTTTTTCAATTGAAAATTCAACTATTCTATTTTTGGTTGAAAAATGACCTTTCTTAGCTGCTAATTCATGTATTTTGTTGAAAATTCATCTTTTTTGTAGAACATTAATCTTCTTGGAAAATTAATTTCTTTAACTGAAAATTTAACTATTTTATTGACAATTTCTTTGTTGTTTGGTTAGAAATTAATCTTCTCGATCAAAAATTAATTTTTTTATCTGAAAATTTAAGTATTCCATTTTTGGTTGAAAACTGAAATATTTAGTTGTAAATTCATATATTTTATTGAAAATTAATCTTTTCAGGCAGAAAATTTAGTTAAAAATTAATCTCTTTGGTTACAAATTTAATTATTTTTCTGAAAGTCGCCTCTTTTTTTTAGAAAATTATTCTTCTTGGTTTAAAATTTATTGTTATTTATTGAAGATTAATTTTCTTAACTAAAAATGCAGCTATTCCATTTTTGGTTGAAATTTTTTTTTTAGTTTATTAAGATTTTTCTCTAAGTTCTAATATCTTTAGATTTATTATTTATTTTAGTAAACATTTTTCTTACATAAAATCTTCCAATTCCCCGTCCCTTCTGCCCTCATAAGAATCAGTATGATTTTACCCCCGCCCCACCCCCCCCGTAATTTGTGGATGACCCCTCAGATACATTTTACCTTAGAATAAACCCTGATTAAAAAGGGGAGACCGCCAATTGTAAATTTTAGTTTCGGTTGATAGTTTTTTTTAATGAAAGCTTTATGTCGAACCTGATTTTTAAATTAGGCTTTCAATTTTTTTTATAAATAAACAAATATGACGAAAAAAATGGCCATTTTTTCTATTTGGCGTTCCCGGTGCTCGTCAATAACAGGAAAATTGTTTAAATCGCCTAAGTTTCATAGAGTAACATTATTTGAAGATGTTCCAATATTATATAATAAACAAAACAAAATTTTATAAACAAATTATTTATTGAAAGAATGTTTTCTACGATTTTTCATAATTTTACGTTTCTTCAAGTTATATTGCAAGAAATTTGGATAAAAACAATATAATGATGAAGAAATTTCTTCTTGAGATTATTATTGTTAATATTATAAACAAATTTAATAAACAAATGCATTAATCAGGCATTTTTCGACAGAAAAATTTGTTTTTTTTCGATTTCAATTTTTTTACTTAGGAACTTTATGATAATTTCAGCAAAATTCATAATTTTTTAAATTAATTTTATGATTTTTTAAACAAATTCAATAAACAAATAAACAAATTTTGTTTTCGATTTCATACTTTTTAATTGGGATCTTCATCATAAATTCAGCAATATTCATAATTAGTTGATAAATTTTATGATTTTTTAAAACAAATTTAATAAACAAATGCATTATTCGGGCATCTGCGGACGGAAAAATTCGTTTTTTTGGATGTCAGTCTTTTGAATTGGGAACTTCATGATAATTACAGCAAAATTCATAATTGGTTGATAAACTTTATATTTTTTTGAAAACAAATTTAATAAACAAATGCATTATTTGGGTATCTGTCGATAAAAAAAATTGTTTTTTTTTTCGTTGTCAGTCTTTTTAATTGGGAACTTAATGATAATTTCATTAACACTCATACTTAGTTGATAAATCCTATAATTTTTTAAACAAATTTAATAAGCATATGCATTATTTGGCTATTTATCGTCGAAAAAGTTTTTTTTTCAATCTCTGTCCTTTCAGTTTAAGTTTCTCAGAATTTTTCCGTCGACAGATGCCCCAATAATGCATTTGTTTATTAAGTTTGTTTAAAAAAAAAACATAAAATTGATCAAAAAATTATGAATTTTGCTAAAATTATCAGGAAGTTCCTAATTAAAAAAGTTGACATCGAAAAAAACGAATTTTTCTGCCGACAAATGCCCGAATTATGCTTTTGTTTAAAAAATCATAAGATTAATCAAAAAATTATGAAGTTTCCTAAAATTATCATAAAGTTCCTAAATAAAAAAATTGACATGGAAAAAAACGAATTTTTCTATCGAAAAATGCCTGATTAATGCATTTGTTTATTACATTTGTTTATAATATAAACAATTATAATCTTAAGAGAAATATTTTTTATTATAATATTGTTACCATTCAAATTTCTTGCAATATAACTGATAAAAACGCAAAATTATGGAAAATCGTAGAAAACATTCTTTCAACAAATAATTTGTTCATAAAAATTTGTTTTGTTTATTATATAATATTGGAACATCTTCAACTAATGTTACTCTATGAAACTTAGGTGATTTCAACAATTTTTCTTGTTATTGACGAGCACCAGGAACGTCAAATAGAAAAAATGGCCATTTTTCTCGTCATATTTGTTTATCTATAGAAAAATTGAAAGCCTAGTTTAATATCAGGCTCAAAAACTATCTTAGAAATCTTATCAGCTTCTTTTTCAAATTTTTTTTGTACAAATCGGTCAATATTTGTGGGCTGTACGTTGTTTTGAACCAAAAAAGTCATTGAGTACAATTCCACTGACCAAGCTTCGGCGGCGTGGCGTCGCTTAAAAGTGAGTGGCGTGGCGTATCCAGTGGCTGAGAGGTGCAGGGGATACATAGGTTGGAAAGAGAAGGCGGATACCACTCTCGGACTCCTCGCTTACTCCTGTGTATCCCCTCCACCTCCAAGGTGCAAGATAGGCCGCGCCACTCACGCGTAAGCGACGCCACGCCGCCGAAGCTTGGTCGGTGGAACTGCACTCATTTTTTCCCACTGTGCGTAGGCTCAGGCAGTAACGCTTCTGCTTCAGGGCCAGAAGATTGCGTGTTCGACTCTCGTTGCCTGGACTTTTCTAATTTATTTATTTCTTATTTATTAAAATGTTTATAAATATAATTTTCTTCAATAATCTCTAAAAATTCTGCTAATAATAATTTCTTGTGTGCCTTTTCTCACGGAAACCCTGACTTCTTTTATCTTTATCATGTTTTTCGCAAACAAACTTGTTTTATAAAAATGTTATTAATTGTTTTAATTGTGCTTTTTAAAAACCTCATTCATACGTACTTTTAATTTTAAAAGTAATTGTTAAACATTATGAAAAAAATTAATAACATTCATAAAATATAAATTTGCTTACAAAAAATATGTTAAAGTTAAAAAAGACAGTTTTTCCGTGAGAAAAAGGATTTAAAAAATTACTATTTGCAGAATTGGCGAAGATTATTGAAGGAAATTATATTTACAAACATTTTAATTAATGAAAAATAAAAAATCTATGAATAAAAAAAGTCCAGGCATCGAGAATCGAACACGCAACCTTTCAGCCATGAATCAGAAGCGCTACTGCCTGAGCTACCAGCTATCTCGAAAACGGCGAAAAAGCGTTCATTAAAAAATTATGAACCGAAGCTAAAATTCACAATTGGCAGTCGCCCCTTGTAAGTGATAAAAGAGTCTGAAAAATGCTACTTTTTGTGCAAATAATCTACAGTGAGTTCATAAAAATAAATGGAAATTCGGCAATATTGAGAGGACTGGAGTAATGAGGAAAATTAAAAAAAAAAACGAGAGCGAGACGGTGATAGAACTTACGAGTGTAGGTCATTTGGCCCTGGTAGTAGGAAGGAAGGTACACATGTTGTGCGTGTGGCGGTTGCCCGTACACATTCATGGCAGCCACGCCGATTTCATCGCCACCTACATTGTGCGCCATCGAGGAATATTTTTTTTCATCAATATCCCTATTTTTCATTTTTTTTTTTGCGTTTCTAACTTCTCTATTCACTGGGTTGCTTTTCTCTCAAACACTCAACATTCCCACACTTCAATAATAAAAAAAGAAAAACAACAACCACTACATCTCTGCCAAAGAAAAAAAAAACTACACATTAAACGTTTTTAGCAAATATATCTCTTGCAGGGGAACCTACATTTTTCGGATTTGTTTTTGGCTTAAAAAAATCCACGCACGTTACATGGACCGCGATGCGTCTTTCACATCCCGGTTAGATCAGGCGGTAGCGCTCGAATTTGTAACCGAAAAGTCCGTGCTCGATTCCTGCTGTCGGAATTTTTTTTAAATAGCTTTTTTCTTTCAATTTTTTTTCTACTGCAATTGAAGATTCAATTTGTATAAATAAAACGAAAATATTCATTTTTGACGACTTTTTTTTATATGAAAAATTTGGGTTTTTCAACCTTCACCACTGATGCTTCAAGAAAAGTTCTTTTTTTACAGTAAATTCTCTTTTTTTTATTTAATTGAACCTTTATCTTTGGTTATTATTAATATTAGCTTCAGAAGTGATAAAGCTTAAACGAACCAATTTTTTCATACAAAAATAGTTAAAATTAAAATTTTGGCTTGATTTAAATAAATTTGATAGTAAATTGAAATAAAAGATTTGAATGAAAAAAATGCCGGCAGTAGGAATCGAACCCGTACTTTTCCGGTTCACGCAACATGCGTGCATTTTTTTAAAGACTTTTATTTCGAAAACGGCACCCCTATAAAGTGTTCCTTTTGGTGTCGAAATGTCCCCTGGTTTTTTAACAGAATTAAAAAAATATTTAGGGGTTGCCCAAGTCGGCTTTTATAAATTAAATGTTTACTTTATTTAAATAATCGCTTTTTATGTATTTTCACTTCAACATACGTACAGACCAGTATACTCTTTTGAGTGAAATACATCACTCAGAGTTTTGGCAGAATCTTAAAAAAAAAAATTTATTTTCAAAAATATTTCTGTGACAAATTAAATAAAATGAACACTCATCGATTAGTTGAAAATTCATTTCATTGGTTTAAAATTGAACTATTTTGTTGAAAAATCGATTTTTTTGTTAACAATGGATTTCATCAAATGAAAATTTAACTACTCCATTTTTGTTTAAAAAATTAACTTTTTTGGTTGAAAATTCAACAATTTGGTTGAAAATTTATGCATCTTTGTAAAAAATTATCCTTCATGGTAGAAAATTATTCTTTCGGGTTGAAAATTCAACTTTTGGGTTGAAAATTCATTTTTATTGTTGAAAATTGAACTACTTGGTTGAAATTTTAACAACGTTGTGAAAATTAATTTTTTTTTTGACGAAAATTCATCATTTTAGTTGAACATTCGTTTTTTTATGATGAAAATTAATTTCTTTAATTGCAAATTTAACGATTTCATTTTTTGTTTTTTTTTTTCATTTTTTTTAGTTAAAAATTCAACTATTTTGTTGAAAATTAATCTCTTTTGATAGAAATGTCATCTTGTTTGGTTAAAAATGCGACTCATTGGTTGGAAATTCATTTCTTTGGATGAAAATTTACCTTTTTTGTTGAAAAATCTTTTTTTTTTTGTTAAATACTAATTTTTTAAACTGAAAATTTAACTGATCCACTTTTGGTTCAATTATAATAATCTTTCTTAGTTCAAAATTCAACTAATTAGTTGAAAATTGATCTTTTTTGATAGCCGATTTTTGGATGAAAATTCGTCTCTTTGGTTGAAAATTTAACTATTTTGTTGAAAAATCGTTATTTTTTTTAAATTAGTTTTCTTAACTGAAAATTTAAATATTTATTTTTGGTTGAAAATATATCTTTTTTAGTTAAAATTTCATTTTTTGTTTGTTGAAAATTCATTAAAATTATTATTCTTCAGTTTATAAACAAGCAAATTTTCCATTTATTTATCCTATTGGACTGAAATAAAAGCCCGTTAAAAATTCTTCTTTTTGAGTTGTAAATTCAACTATTTTAGTAGAAAAATTGAAAATTCAAATTTTTTATACAAAATTCGTCTCTTTTATTAAGAAATTTATCTATTTTGGCAGAATTTTAATCTTTTTTTAGTTCAAAATGCAATTATGTGGTTGAAAATTCATTTCTGTAGTTTAAAATTGAACTATTTTGTTGAAAATTGAATTTTTTTTAAATAAAAATTAAGTTTTTCAACTGAAAATTTAACTATTCCGGTTTTAGATGAAAATTTGTCTTTTTTAGTTGAAAATTTAGCCATTTGGTTGAAAATTCATTTTTTTAACTAAAAATTTATCTATTCCATTTTTGGTTAAGAATTTATATTTTTTTAGTTCAAAATGCAACTATTTGGTTGAAAATTAATTTCTGTAGATATTTTTTTTTTTATAAAAATCAATTTTTCAACTAAAATTTTAACTATTCCCGTTTTAGATGAAAATGTATCATTTTTAGTTGAAAATTCATTTCTTTGGATGAAAATTAAGCTATTTTGTTGAAAATTCATTTTTTAACTAAAAGTTTATCTATTCCATTTTTGGTTAAGAATTTATCTTTTTTTAGTTCAAAATGCAACTATTTGGTTGAAAATTAATTTCTGTAGATATTTTTTTTTTTATAAAAATCAATTTTTCAACTAAAAATTTAACTATTCCCGTTTTAGATGAAAATTTATCTTTTTTAGTTGAAAATTTATTTCTTTGGTTGAAAATTTAGCCATTTGGTTGAAAATTCATTTTTTTAACTAAAAATTTATCTATTCCATTTTTGGTTAAGAATTTATATTTTTTAGTTCAAAATGCAACTATTTGGTTGAAAATTAATTTCTGTAGATATTTTTTTTTATAAAAATCAATTTTCCAACTAAAAATTTAACTATTCCCGTTTTAGATGAAAATTTATCTTTTTTAGTTGAAAATTCATTTCTTTGGATGAAAATTAAGCTATTTGGTTGAAAATTCATTTTTTAACTAAAAGTTTATCTATTCCATTTTTGGTTAAGAATTTATCTTTTTTAGTTCAAAATGCAACTATTTGGTTGAAAATTCATTACTGTAGATATTCTTTTTTGATAAAAATCAATTTTTTTAACTAAAAATTTAACTATTCCGGTTTAGATGAAAATTTGTCTTTTTTAGTTGAAAATTTATTTCTTTGGTTGAAAATTTAGCCATTTGGTTGAAAATTCATTTTTTTAACTAAAAATTTATATATTCCATTTTTGGTTGAAAATGTATCTTTTTTTAGTTCAAAATGCAACTATTTGGTTAAAAATTCATTTCTGTAGTTGAAGACTGAACTATTCTGTTGAAAATTCGATTTTTTCAATCAAAATTAATTTTTTCTACTGAAAATTTAACTATTCCGGTTTTAGATGAAAATTTTTCTTTTTTAGTTGAAAATTCATTTCTTTGGTTGAAAATGTAGCCATTCGGTTGAAAATTCATTTTTTTAACTAAAAATTTATCTATTCCATTTTTGGTTATGAATTTATCTTTTTTTAGTTCAAAATGCAACTATTTGGTTGAAAATTCATTTCTGCAGATATTTTTTTGTTATAAGAATTAATTTTTCAACTGAAAATTTAACTATTCCAGTTTTAGATGAAAATGTACCTTTTTTAGTTGAAAATTCATTTCTTTGGTTGAAAATTTAGGCATATGGTTGAAAATTCATTTTTTGAACTAAAAATTTATCTAATTCATTTTTAATTAAAAATTTATCTTTTTTAGTTCAAAATGCAACTGTTTGGTTGAAAATTCATTTCTGTAGTTGAAAATTGAACTAGTTTCTTGAAAATTCGAGTTTTTAAAAATAAAAATTAATTTTTTCAACTGAAAATTTAACTCTTCCGGTGTAAGATGAAAATTTCCCTTTTTTTAATTGAAAAAGCTATCTGGTTGAAAATTCATTTTTAACTAAAAATGTATCTATTACATTTTTTGTTAAAAATTAATCTTTTTTAGGTAAAATTCAACAATCTGGTTGAAAATTCATGTATTCTGATCAAAATTTGTCTTTTTTGGCAGAAAATTTCTTTTTCTGGTTGAAAATTCAACTTTTTGGTTGACAATTTAATTATTTTGTTGAAAATTCGTTTTTTTGTTATTGTTAAAAATTATATTTTTCGGTTAAAGATTGATCATTTTTGTTGAAAATTCATTTCGTTTGAAAATTGAACTATTTGGTCGAAAATTGATTTTTTTTTTTTTTGCAAATTTATTTTGTTACCTGCAAATTCAACTGTTCCATTTTTTATTCAAAATTTATCTTTTTCAAATGAAAACTCAACAATCTGGTAGAAAATTCATGTATTCTGTTGAAAATTCGTCTTTTTTATATGAAATTTCTTTTCCTGGTTGAAAATTCATTTCTTTGGTTGAAAATTTAACTATTTTGTTGAAAAATCGTCTTTTTTTAAAATTAGTTTTCTTAACTGAAAATTTAAATATTTATTTTTGGCTGAAAATTAATCTTTTTTAGTTAAAATTTCTTTTTTTTTTGTTGAAAATTCATTAAAATTATTATGCTTCAGTTTATAAACGAGCAAATTTTCTTTTTGAGTTGTAAATTCAACTATTTTAGTAGAAAAATTGAAAATTCAAATTTTTTCTAAAAAATTAACCTATTTTGGCATAATTTTAATCTTTTTTTAGTTCAAAATGCAACTATTTGGTTGAAAATTAATTTCTATAGATATTTTTTTTTTATAAAAATAAATTTTTCAACTAAAAATTTAACTACTCCCGATTTAGATGAAAATATATCTTTTTTAGTTGAAAATTCATTTCATTGGTTGAAAATTAATTTTTTGAGCTAAAAATTTATCTAATCCATTTTTAGTTAAAAATTTATCTTTTTTAGTTCAAAATGCAACTATTTGGTTGAAAATTCATTTCTGTAGTTGAAAATTGAACTAGTTTATTGAAAATTCCATTTTTTTTTATAAAAATTAATTTTTTCCACTGAAAATTTAACTCTGCCATTTTAAGATAAAAATTTCCCTTTTTTTAATTGAAAAAGCTATTTGGTTGAAAATTAATGTTTTAACTAAAAATGTATCTATTCCATTTTTTGTTAAAAAATGATCTTTTTTAGGTAAAATTCAACAATTTGGTTGAAAATTCATTTATTCTGTTAAAAATTTGTCTTTTTTGGCAAAAAATTTATTTTCATGGTTGAAAATTGAACTTTTTGGTTGACAATTTAACTATTTTGTTGGAAATTCGTTTTTTTTGTTAAAAATTTTATTTTTCGGTTAACGATTGATCATTTTAGTTGAAAATTCATTTCGTTGTTTGAGAATTTAACTATTTGGTCGAAAATTTATTTTTTTTTTGTTGGAAATTTATTTTGTTACCTGAAAATTCAACTGTTCCATTTTTTATTCAAAATTTATCTTTTTCAAATAAAAACTCAACTATCTGGTAGAAAATTCATGTCTTCTGTTGAAAATTCTTTTTTTTTATAGGAAATTTCTTTTCCTGGTTGAAAATTCATTTCTTTGGTTGAAAATTTAACTTTGAAATTGAAAAAACTTTAACTTGAATATTCGTTTTATTTTTTATTTACAAAAACAGACTTAGGGGGCCAATAAATATATTTTTTTAATCCTGCCAAAAATCTAGGGTCATTATGACACCAAAATAAAAACCCTTTTTAGGGGTACCATTTGAGAAAAATAATCAAGCCTTTTTTTAACACCCTAATACCTCTAATAAATTATTCTTATTCCAATTTTTCCATTCAACGGAGAAAATTATTATCCTAAACATTTTTCCGACAGATTTTCCAACATGTAATTTATTTCTAATGTAGTAACTCTTTTGACAACCCAGTGAAGAATGTGCTAAACACATGCGCTTGCGAAAGGAATGCAAAATTCAAAGAGAACAAGCAAATCATAAATTATCGCATTTTAAATTTCTGGAATTCAGAACTTCGAAATACCGAAATTTTAGAGTTATATTGAGAAAATATTCTGTCGGAAACGTGAATATTCTGGAATTTAGAGTTTTATTGAGAAAACATTTTATCGGAATCGTAATATTCTGGAAAATATTTTGGATCAACCTTCATTTTCAGATATTGTGAGGATTTCAACAATTTAAAGGAATACGAGTAATAATATTGTTTTTGGTAATATTCTTCAAATTTAGAAATTACCATTTACTCGGGAAACAACATTCAAATTTGAATATTTTCAAAATTCAAATAAATTTTAGTGAAATTCAAATTGAAATTGAATGCAAGTTTGATTCAATTAAATCAAATTATTAGGGAAAAAATATTTAGTTAATGCAGTTGACCTGAAATTAATTTTTAATTCAGTTGAATTAAATTTATATAAATTTGGCAGAATTCAATTACATTTACAAGAATTTAATTTTATTTGAACATAATTTTAATTATTCCAGTTTACTTCAGTAGTTTGATATTTAACTTATTAAACTTTTATTCAATTGAAGCAATTAAAATCGACTAGAAATTAATTTAAATTGACTAGAATTAATTTTGAACCTTGTAGAATTTTATTTGAATAACTAAAATTCATTGCGTATTTATTAAAATTGAATTTTAATTAAAAGAATTAATTTTTAACTTACTAAAATTCAATTTGAATCGACTAGGATTCACTCTGATTTGACTAGAATACACTTTAAATTGACTAGACTTCAATTTGAACCGATGAGAATTTAAGTTAAAACATTTAGAATTCCATTTACGTCTGATAGAATTAAATAATTAAATTCCAGACAATTTTAATAAATGAAATTAATTAGAGTTCCTTTTTCATTTACTAGATTTGAATAATTAAATTTAAACTGAGAAGGGTAAAATGGCAATTAATTAGAATTGAATTAGGTAACTGTAATTCCATTAGAATTGAGTGGAATTCAATTTCCAACTGCTAGATTTGAATTTAAATGAGCTAGAATTCACTTTAAATTTACTAGACTTCAATTTGAAATTACGAAAATTCAATTTTACTACAATTTTGACTAAAATTGAATTTTCAATGACAAGAATTCATTTTTAATTAACTAAAATTCAATTGGAATTGACTATGATTCACTATTATTTGACCAGAATTTACTTTGAATTTACTAGACTTCAATTACTAGATTTGAATAATTGAATTTAAAGTAAGCAGAATAAAATTTGAATTGACTAGAATTCAATAATTGAAAACTAGTCAATTTCAATGATTGAAATTGACAAAAGTTCCTTTTTAATTTACTAGATTCGAATAATTGAATTTGAAGTGAGTAGGACAAAATTGGAATTAACTAGAATTGAATTTATTAACAAGAATTCTATTAAAATTAAGTGGAATTATATTTTCAACTACTAGATTTGAATTTAAATGTACAAGAATTCACTGTAAGTTAACTAGACTTCAATTTGAAATAACAAGAATTCAATTTAAAGCATTTAGAGTTCAATTTATATTTACGAGAATCAAATAATAAAATTATAGTCAATTTCATTCATCGAGACTTACTAGAGTTCAATTATTAAATTACTAAATTTGAATAATTGAATTTGAAGTGAGTAGGATAAAATTTGAATTCACTAAAATGGAATTCAGTACGAAGAGTTCTTTTTTAATTTACTAGATTTGAAGTTGAATTAACTAAAATTAAATTTGAATTGACTATGATTTACTTTGATTTGACTAGAATTCACTTTGAATTGAATATACTTCAACTTGAAGAATCGAGAATTCAAGTTAAAGTAATTAGAATTCAATTCCCATAACAATGATTGAAATTGAGTAAAATTGAATTTGAATTGCCTGAAATTGAAATGGAATGTAATAAAATTCAATTTTAATTGGCTATGATTCATTTTGATTTGACTAGAATTCACTTTGAATTGAATAGGCTCCAATTTTAAGAATCGAGAATTCAAGTTAAAGTAATTAGAATTCAATTCACATCTCAATAATTCAAATTTACTAGAGTTCCTTTTGAATTTACTAGATTTGAAGTTGAATTGAATAAAATTCAATTTGAATTGACTAAAATTGAATCTGAATTGTCTAAAATTCAATTCTAGTTGACTAAAATTCAATGCAAATAGAATAAAATTCAATTTGAATTGACTAGAATTCAATTTGAAATGACTAAAATTCAATTTGAATTGACTAAAATTCAATTTGAATTGAATAAAATTTAATTCGAATTAACTAAAATTCAATTTGAATTGACTAAAATTCAATTTTAATTGACTAAATTCAATTTTAATTGACTAAAATTCAATTTGAATTAACTAAAATTCAATTCAAATTGAATAAAATTCAATTTGAATTAACTGAAATTCAATTTGAATTGACTAAAATTCAATCTGAATTGACTAAAATTCAATTTGAATTAACTAAAATTGAATTTGAATATACTAAAATTCAATTTGAATTGACTATGATTCACTCTGTTTTGACTATATAATTCACTTTGAATTGAATAGACTTCAATTTGAAGAATCGAGAACTCAATTTAAAGTAATTAAAATACGATTCCTATCTAAATATTTGAAATTGACTAGATTTCCTTTTTAATTTAATAGATTTGAAATTGAATTGACTAAAATTTCAATTTCAATTGAATAAAATTCAATATCCAATATCAATATTTGATATTGACTAGAGTTCTTTTTTATTTTACTAGATTTTAAATTGAATTGAATAAAATTTAGTTCGAATTTACAAAAATTCAATTTCAATTGATTATGATTCACTCTGATTTGACTATAATTCACTTTGAATTGAATAGACTTCAATTTGAATAATCGAGAATTCAAGTTAAAGTATTTAGAATTCAATTGCCATCTCAATAATTAAAACTTACAAGAGTTCCTTTTAAATTTACTAGATTTGAAGTTGAATTATATGTAATTAATAATATAATTGTAATTGACTAAAATTAAATTTGAATTAACTCAAATTGAATTTGAATTAACTAAAATTCAATTTGAATTAACTAAAATTCAATTTTAATTAACTAAAATTCAATTTGAATTAATAAAATTCAATTTTAATTAACTAAAATTGAATTTAAATTTACTAAAATTCAATTTG